>PVHY01024161.1:0-19993 GCA_004024945.1 Uropsilus gracilis
ACTCTATGTTAAGATATTTAATGGGTTCTGATACTTGTCTAGTTTTTCATTTCTGCTAGTTTATCATAATTTCTTATTCTGTGAAAATGTGTTTTAACTTTATCTTCTGGTTCATTCTAAACCTACTGATTTTTAGATAAATTTCACAAAATTAGCTTACTGCCTTCACCTCACCTGAGTGAAGCCATCTTCTGACTGTAGATTTTGCTGCATGCCTTGCTTGGGTTTAGCTTTTTGCTTTGAATTGTGCTTTGAAATTCACACTTTGCAGAATTTGAATGGAGTCCACCCTCTCTTGTCTCTCTCCCTTTCTTTTTCCTTCCATTTTCTCAATCTGCTTCATGTCTTTTGGTTTTATGCCTGCGCCCGCAGGGCCCTGGTCAAAGCCCAGGTTTCACAGCTTGGTTGGGAGCTGCAGGCATACTTGGTTACTACGGATCCGGCTCTCACTCATCTAGTTTGGCTTCACCGTTGGCCTGAGGCTGCATGATGACCTCCCAGTTCTCTGGCAGCATTCCTAGATGAACTGCAGCGTCAGGAAACACTGGGTAGCACTTTTATATACACTGCCTAATTCCCAGTCCTGGCCCCCGACTTGCATATGGCATTTTTCCTTCCAACACCTGGACACTGAAGAACGTCCCTGGCCTCGACCCGCTTCAGACCCAAAGCCCGCAGGCCCGTGTTTTGATCCCTGGTCATCATTTTGCATTTCTAGTCCACAAATCAGCTGACCTCATGTTTTAAATTTACTATGTTTAAACTGTTTTCTTACGGTATTTTACAGCTGGCACATGATTAGAGTCATTCCGATCAACTTAAAATGGAATTAAAATTACACTGTATTGTGAGATGAAGGTGTAATTCCTCCAAAATGTACATAAAAACCCACCAACATATATTCATGGATCATCTATTACTCTAAAATTCATTCTGTTCCAAGGTCAAAATGAGACTTATTAACAGAAGTAAGGTTTGATTAGTGTTTCCATCAGCTGATAATCTGGATGAGAATACAAATGACAGAAACCACATAATAGTTAAGAGCCATAATTAAGAAGCAGATGAAGAGAAACTAAAACAGGTCATAAATAAACCCCACATTAACAAATGCGATGGCTTCTTGGTGGCTAGCTTTTTAAAGAAAATACTTCTACATAACATCAGTAACAATTTTAACTACCATCTTATACTTTACAAATCTTTCATCTCCCCTGGCTTCTATACTAATTGCATAGCTGTAATTACTCTCCTAGTCAGAACTGACATTTTCTTCTTCAGTTCTTACTCCTGCTCTTTCTTCTACCCTGTTCCACTTCCAATTCCCTTTATATAAGTTCTTAAAGTTATGAACTATTCTTATTTTTTGCTTACCAGATTGATTTTTTAAAAAATTATTGTTAAGGAAATATAATTAGTACAGGGTTACCGATAAAACACAAAGTTGTGCTTCCATGTTCAAATAACTCTACCTGTTTTCCATCTGTCCTAGTTCTAGCCTCTGTGACCATAAAGAATACGTTCACCATTTCAGAAGGTCTTGTCAATTCAATAAGTGGTCCTATCAGAAGCAAAACTTCAACAAGCAAAAACAGGATGTTCGTATATACCTTCCATAGCCAGATACAAAAGAGAAAGAGGAAATATTTATGATAGCAACGATATCCATAAAACACCTTAGAATACGCCTAGTAAGACATAAAGATAATAAAACTCTACTGAAGGACACAGAGAAAAACTGAAGAAAATGGAGATTATTTTCCATGTTTCTAAACATGCAGACTTAATGTTCTAAAGGTGTTGACTTGGATAAAATTAATCTTATAAATCTGTTACAATCTGAAAATAAATTACTCACAGTCATGAAAAGTTAAGTATGTTAGGTTGATAGGAAAAAAATAAATGTTTCAATTGTTTCATTAACAATACTGGGATAGTCGGCAATCTACCTGAAAACAAAACAACCTAGACAATAAAGAATTCTACATAGAGAAAAGTAAATCATCAAAGTATGAAAAGAATGAAAAAATGTTTTTATAAACAAAGGAGGGGTACAGAAGGTCTTTTGTGGAGTGATAGATGCAGGAAGGAGGCATAAAAGGGAAAGACTGATGGTTTTTGATGACTAAAATACAAAAAAAGTTCTGGAGAATAAGAAACATAAATTAATTGACTGTGACAGAATGGGAATGTTAATGAGGTAGTCTATCAATTAAGCAAAACTATGGAAAAGAAATGGAAGGCGTAAAGATTAAAAGGCATTAAATAGGAAACAAAAAAGAATACACTTCCAAAGTTCATTCTTCGGGGGAAAACCATATCTAATCTGATGAATACAACAAAGGGAAGAAAAACAGTAATAAAGAGAATATTAAAATTAAGGTGAAATAACCTTGAAAGATTACTTTGCTCAATTCCATGCAAATAAAACTGAGAATTAGTGAAAACAAATGATAGGAAAATACAAACAAAACTAACTTCAGAAGCAAGCATAAAATTATTCATAGCTTAACAGACACCATAAAATAAAAAATACATTTCACTTATAAATTTTTATGGAAACAGAATCCAAAATCAAGTTCAAAGAACATTCCATAACAACAAATAGAAATGAAAGGATGGTTCAAGTTTAGGGCACCAATTTATAGATCCAACACATTACTGGATCAAAGGAAAAATATATAATCACTTTCATGTATGTTAAAAATCATTTGATAAATTAAGGTTTTAAAAAGCCATAATAAAATATATGACTAAGTCCTTAAAGTGACAGTATGAATCTTTCTCAATTTGAAGTCCAGTAACAAGCTCAATGGGAACACCAGAAGCCACCACAACTATTCTCTTTAGTCAAGACTGTAAGAAGAGTCTACTATTGCCACTCTTAATTAACCTTTTTCAACAGTTCTAACACATAGCAATGAGACAAAAGAAACAAAGCTAGAAAGACCATCGAAAATGAGATAAAACTATTACTGCTGAAACATACAAATTTTACCTGATGAAACTAATAAAGTAAAAAAAAAAAAATCATGGACAAGGTAGGTGAATACAAATAAAACACAGAATATATACATTTCACACATATAAATGACACTCAATAGATAAAAGTCATCAGTTGCCATCGTGAGGGTCTGAACTGCATCCACCTTTTAAAATTCACACTGAAGCCCCAGCTCCCAGTACTTCAGATTGTGACTTCATGTGAGGCAATTCTTTGAAGAGGTAATTAAAGCGAAATAAGGTCATACGAGTGAAGCCTAAACTGATCTGACTGGTGTCATCAGAGGAAGAGGAGATCTGGACAGGCAGACATCAAAGGTGTCCAAGGAGGAAAGCCCGTGAAGCAAGAGAGTCCACCTGGGAACTGAGAGCTGCCTCGGCAACAACGACCTTATCAGAGACCTGATCTCAGACTCCTGCCTCCGTGACTGTGAGAAAAGTCACTTGTGCTGTTTCAGCCGCCCAACCTGTGGTGTTGTGACACTTCAGCCCCCGTAAACTAGCACAGCTGTAGTAATGAAAGAGTTAAAGCACCTAGAGATAAATTTACTAAGAAAAGTTAGTGATCTATTTGAAAGACGTTTTCAAGCCCTCTCCAGCCCCTTAAAATAAGCTCCTGGCTGGGAAGAGTTGATATCGGGTCTAAAAGAGGAAAGGGAGGAGGGAGGGCAAGAGCCCTCCAACTCAGGAACCACCAAGGGTCCGTTTCACCCGCACCTAGCAGTTGCCACTCAAACTGCACTTTAACAACCGGGATTTATTAACAAGGGGGCTGAACAGGGAGAACAAAACATCCTTGAAGCCGCACGTGGCAGTTATCTTACCCCAGTCACCATTCTCAGACCCAAAGGTCCCCAAGGCACAGTCCAATGATGGTTGGTTCCTTTGGCCCTCTGAACCTCAGAGGAAGGCACTTTCACAAGGTCCAGTCCTTTCGCCGGCGTCTTCTCATTCTTTCTTTTCTCTCCGGTGTCCCACGCTGCTCGACTTCTCCAAGGCTCTTCAAACTTCTTCCACGATGGCTAATGCAGAAATCAGCTTTTCCAAAGCGCTGGCCCTCTCTAGGTACCAGCTCTCCACAGCACCTTGCTACAACGCCACACTCTCCACGCTGGCCACACTTCTGCCAGCCACCATGGCTCCTCGTCACCTCCAGCTCACACTTCCAGGGGGCCTCTGCCCAGCCTGGTCACTCGGGCTACTCTTTACCCGCCTGCCATTCTCTTCTCTCCTCTCCCAAAGGTTCTCTCTCTCTCTCCAAGTTCTCACTCCTCCTCAACCGGTCTCTGTCTCTTCCTAGTCTCTGCTCTTTGCCTTTTCGCCCCCTGCTTCTGGTCCCACTCCCTTTTTCTAACTGCTTCTCTTCTCCTCCTGCCACTTCTGGCAGCTCCCAACTGCCACAACAAAAACGGGGTGGACCCATCTGCCACTGGGCAATGGGGAGGAGTGCCTTAGGGGGGCGGGGCTAACTGCCACCAGTCAAGGGGGGAGGAGCTCCCTTAAGGGGACGGGGCTAACTGCCACCAGCCAATGGGAGCAGAGTACCTTGTTAAATGCCACAACTGGGGTGGTGGGGTTAGGGGCACCCAGTTTCAGAGTCACTATCATCAAAGTACCAATTCTCCTTTGATTCAGTCATTAAATTGCACGGAATTCTGGCAGGAATTCTAACAAGGAGACCAGGAATTTAGAGAGCTTCTAAAGTTCATATAGAAAAGCAAACAAGACTAAGTAGGAGAGAGCTGAATGAAAAGAGAAATATGTCACGAGGCTGTAATAACACTGTGTAATGTGCACCGGGGACTTACACAGATACAGCGCTTAATAGATGTAATCTTTCAAACCATTCAGAAAAAATGAATGATTTAATACATGGATTCTGAAGTCGTGGCATATTCTATACCAAGAGGAATTCCTAGGGAAGAATTTCAAATGTAAAAAAAAACCCTAAATTTAAGAAAGAAAAAAAAAGACAAAGTTCAAGATGAAAATTTCTATACTCAGGATGTAGAATGGATTTCTAGCTAAGACAAAATCTAGAAGCCAAAGAAGATGGGGAAATCTGACTACCTTAAACCCTGACGTTTCTACATTGCCAGAACTTCCACAGTGGCCAAAATATAATATAAAAGTTGACATAGAATCACTGTAAATATGGTCAATAAAAGGGGTAATTTTGTTAATTAAAAAAAATCCTACAAATAAAGGGTGACAGATGCCAAAGAATGGAGAGTTTACAAAAAGTGAAATACAAACATAGAAGTTCAGCCTCGTTCTTAATAAAAAAGAAAGTCTCAATGACATGCTATTTTAATTTTTAATCTACTGGGTAAGAGCCAGTCTGCCAGGGCATTGGAATAGCAAATGTGAGGTGTCATGGATACTTCAGATGTTGGAGGTGGATGGGAATTCACACAGCCTTTACAAAGGGGAATTCGGCAACAGCTATCAAAATGATACCCTTTAACCAAGCAATCCTTTTAAAATGTACGCTATAGATATCTTCACGTGCGTGTGAAATGGCACCGGTACAAGGACTGTTTGCAGAATGGTTATATAACAAATGAAAGATTAAGAAGATAGAGGTACTGAGGAAGTATTTGCTCTTTAGATTCTGCTCTCCAAAACAGATCGCTAAAGGACAAGGGCAGGATGGAAAGTGTGGCCTAAATGAGGAAAGAAGGCTACACCTGCCTGTAGTTTATCTGCCTGTCTGATAGACTCCTGGAAAACAGGCCAGTTACCCTCAGAAGGAGCACTGGGCAGCTGGGAAACACAGGTAAATAGGAGGGAGACCTTCTCCTGCATCCTTCTGTAGCGTGGGGGTTTTGAGATGTGTAACTATATATTATCTATTCTACATTACAAATAAAGCATAGGCCTTACGTTTTTGTTTATTTGTTTTTTTGAGACTAGGTCTCATTATGTTGCCCGTAGTCCCGATCGGGGATTAGATCTGAGTAGTTCAGATCCTGCATTGGATCTGGGATTCCGTGGACTCAGGTGATTTCCAGCCTCAGCCTCCCAGGCAGCTGGGATTACAGGTGCGTGCCACCGCTCCCAGCCATTTTTTGAGATTAGGTCTCTCTCTGTTGCCCGGGGTGGGTGTTGAACCCGTGGACTCAAGCAACTCCTAGCCTGGGCCTCCCATCCTAGGCTGGGATTAAAGGCGAGCGCCACGGCACCCAGCTCGACCTTTTAAAGTTTTAAAGTAGGACGATTACAGTGAAAGTAGACAGGGTTGGGTGGAAGGAAACACCCCTACTGCTGAGGAGGAAAATAAACTGGTACAATCACTCTTTGGCATATGACCTTGTCATACTTTTCAAAAACGTAAGGTGTATACCACTGCTCCCGGAATTCCTTTCCAAGAACTGTACATACAAAAGACTCGCAGGTACAACCTGAAGCCCTAAGACACACAGGAGAAAACACAGGTTGAAGCCCACCTGGATGCCACCCTTAAAGGTGTCTTTGGGGACTCCACCCCCAAACGAAAGCAAAGACAAGCAAATGGGGATGACATCAGATGAAAAAGCTTCTGCAAGGCCAGAAAAACTACAATCAAAACGACAGACACCCATCAAAGGGGAGAAGATACTTGCCCATCATACCATGGACAAGAAGTTAAAACCCAAACTATATAAAGAACTCATCCACTCCAACAAAAGCAGAAAAAATAAACAACCCATTTAAAAAACAGGCTGGGAAGGCTGGGCACGGTGGCTCATGCCTGTAAGCTTCAGCCTATTAAGCGGCCCGGGCTAGGGGTCATGGTTCAAGTCCCTCCTGGGGCCCATAGTGAGACCTAGTCCCAAAAAAATAGCTGGGTGTGGTGGTGCGTTCTTGTCATCCCAACTACCTGGGAAGCTGAGGCTGGGGATGGCTTGAGTCTGTGGTACCCCGGGCAACAAGAGCCTGTGGTTCCACGGACAAAATAGCGAGTCCTAGTCTCTAGATAAATAGATAAATAAATAAATACATAAATACATAAATAAAATAAAAAACAGGCTGCGACAGATACTTCTCAATGAAGACATACAGATGGCTAACAGGCTGTGAAGAGATGTTCCTGGTTGTTTATTAGGGAGTCACAAATCAAACAGCAGACACCGCCTTCCACCTGTGAGAGAGGCTAGTGTCCAGAAGACAAGAAACAAAAAGGGCTGGAGACGATGTGGAGAGAAGGGAACTGATCACAGGAATGTCACCTGGTGTGGCCATTCTGGAAGGCAGCTATGCTAACCACTATACCACCAACGCATGTGTGGCCATTCTGAAAGCCATCTGGTGACCCCTCAAAAAAATTAAAAATAGAAATTCCAAAAGAGACCCAGCCATCCCACTACAGGGAATCTACCCAGAGGACATGAAAACACTAATAAAAGGTCACTTGTAGGCTGGGCACGGTGGCTCATGCTTGTAAGCTTCAGCCTATGAAGCGGCCAGGACTAGGGATCGCGCTTCGAGTCCCGCCTGGGGCCCGTAGCAAGACCTAGTTCCAAAACAAATAGCTGGGCATGGTGGTGCATGCCTGTAATCCCAGCTATCTGGGAAGCTGAGGCTGGGGATTGCTTGAGTCTGTGGTACCCCGGGCAACGAGAGCCTGCGGTTCCATGGGCAAAAATAGCAAGACCTAGTCTCCACCCCCAAAAAAGGTCACTTGTAAGTGCATGTTTACTGCAGCTCTGTTTACAATTGCCAAGATATGGAAACAACCCAAATGCCCCAAAACCGATGAATGGCTGAAAAAAACATGGTCCTTGTACATGATGGAATACTACACAACAAGGAGGACAAAGATATGTCATTTGCAGGAACAAGGATGAAGCTAGAAGGACTCATATTAGCAGAAATAAGCTAGAAAGAAAAGGAGAGATGCAGGATGGTCTCATTTATATTAAGGGAAAAGCATTTATATAGGGAAAAACAAACAAACAAATAAGAAAAATTAAAAGCAACCAACAGAACTGAACAATAGAGCGAGAGAGGAGGAGGGGGAAGAAAATGAAGAAAATGGGGGAGGCAGAAGGCACAAAAGAATAAGATGGTTAACAGGTGTTAAGGAAATGGGAAAATCCCAGAGTATACGATAATGTTATACATATATAAAGAAATTCCAAAGGATCCAGTGGTCTTGCTTTGGGGTATTTATCTGAAGAATACACACACACACACACAAACTAACTCAAAAAGAGATATGTTGATGATAGCATCACTGACGTAGCCAGGAGTCGAAAACAACCTACGTGCCCCTTGATAGCCGGCTAGATAAAGACGTGCTATGAACGCACAGTGAACTATGACTCAGCTATCTGAAGTAAGACATTCTGCCCTTCGCAACAACGTGGTGGGTTTAGAGGGTGTTGTGTTTACTGAAATCAACTCATCAAATAGATAAGGACAATGATTTGACCCATATGTGGAACATGAAAGAAGCAAAACACCTGAACTAAATAAAGCCAGCATAAGCCTTCGGGCCATGCTGGTGGCTGCAAGGGGAAGGGGAGACGGTGGTGGGTCAGCCAGGCACCGTGCAGGACAGAGCAGGGCTTATCCTGGTGAACTTACTGTCATCAATACAGGCCTTGCTTTGCCAGGATGCACATCTGACACTTGGGTTACAATGCGATGTCACTTCAAAAACACTTTTTAAAGACAGAGGAACAGCCAGGCATGGTGGTGCGTGCCTTTAAGCGCAGCCTAGAGGGTGGCTAAGACTAGGAATCGCTTGAGTCCACAGGTTCGAGACCCGCAACATAGTGAGACCTAGTCTCAAAAAATAACTGGGTGTGGTGGTACACAACTGTAATCCCAGCTACCTGGGAGGCTGAGGCTGGGGATCGCTTGAGTCCATGGTACTCCAGGCAACATGGGCCTGCAGTTCCCTGGGCAAAAATAGCGAGACCTGGTCTCAAAAAAAAAAAAAGAGAAGTTCTGTGAGGAGACTGGGCTCAGCGGGGTGACTGTCACATAGACTCCATCAGCCGACAGTGGCAACGATCTGGATGGGAGACAGCAGGACACACAATCAGGGTTCCACTCTGGCACCCGCCATCTCAGCAAGCGCTACTGGGGAAGGTGAGCTGACTGGGGAAGGTGAGCTGGCTGGGGACCCCTCCTTCCCTCTCCCCTCCCCTTGTGTGGCCTTCCACATGCCAAGGGCCACTGTAGGTTTCTCCACAGCTTGTGGTTTCAGACTGGAGCCCGCTTCTCCCAGAGCCAGGCTTCCGAGAGAACTTGGCCCCACCTGGGCCGCAGCAGCCACAGCTGCTGCATCCTATGCATCGGAAGCAAGTCACAGGGAAGAGCCACACAAGAGCAAGGGCCACAGGGCCATGGCAGCAGCCGGGGAGGCCCACACCTCTGAGGGTTTCCATGACATGAGAAAAACACAGCGACAAAAGCAAACCGCGGTTCTCTTGATGTGGGGGCGGAATTTCTCCTCTGAGCACGTTCATACTAATTTTTTTCCTGAGAGTTTGGAATTTTTTCCCTATGGACCAAACTACAAAGATGCAACATTGCAGATGTCAGCCAGGAAAACACCCGCCCTGTGAAAGGGATGCCAAAAACTCATGAAAGGCAGTGAGTAACAGATGTCACTAGATGTCACCGCAAATGAATGGCTCTAAAAAAAAAATTGTCAAAGATTATCATGTGATCATAGAATGCAGTGAATAGCCATAAAGATAATCTGCAGACACAGACCAAGGATTAGATAGGAAACATGAATCACAAATGACCCAATACCCAGGATGTAGAGGGTAATCCTACCCTACCCAGGAGTGCTACCCCATAAACGCTCACATGGGGAACCTGGAACTACCATCCTTATAGACGACGTGGACCTCAATGGTGACCCATGGCACGAGGCGATGGCTAAGTAAAAGCTGGACAGTCCAGTCCCTCCTTGGGAACTGTCATGCACACTTGCTGTGTCAGAGACGGCGAGAAGCCCTTTCCTCTGCTTCCCCACATTCTGTCTGCCATGCATGCAAATGTCCCCGTGGAAAATGGAAGGGCTTGAACAAATTCTGATGCTTATCTTAATAGTCTCCAACTCCAGTGATCTTGACAGTTTGTCTAGAGGACTTAGAGGCAAATTATTGGGTTGAATTTTGCTCCAAAGGCTCTTTTCCTCTTCCATGACCTAAAAACCTAACCAACGCATTGACAAGTCCATGTAAAGATGGCCGTGAATGAACAGTCTTTGGAGCTCACATAGCTGGGAGGTCTCTGGGGCGATGGAGGGAGGGAAAGGGACAGGGGAGCACATGCTTCAAGGAAACAATTCCTTGTAAATCTGTGGTGACACCCAGACCAGCATGCAGAGCAGGCAAGTCAAGAAGCTGGGCGTTAAAACTAGGAAGGCCACAGTTATGGGCCTCCTCGTGGGGGAAGAAGCCAGAGAGACGTGGCCACGGCCCCACAGCAGAGCTGCTGACATGAGAGGAGAGGAGCTGGACACTCCCCCTGAGGAGGTCTGTTCAGCAGGGAAC
Organism: Uropsilus gracilis; assembly: GCA_004024945.1. NCBI lineage: Eukaryota > Metazoa > Chordata > Mammalia > Eulipotyphla > Talpidae > Uropsilus > Uropsilus gracilis. The sequence goes on from PVHY01024161.1 coordinate 10,506, forward strand.
ACCCCAGCGGCTGGGAGTTGGGCTCCTGAACCCAGACATCAGAACCGCACAGCACAGAACTAGCACCAGGTGACAGACGCCAGCAAGTTGCCTGGAGAAGCCACCATGCAGCTGCCCTGCAACCAGCTCCTGACGTGCTCGCCTTGACCCCCCGCCTCAGTCACCCCTGGAGACCCGAGCAGCCTGGTCTGTGCTGTCCAGGAGGGCGAGTCCATGCCCAGGAGAAAGGACAGAGCTCCAGAGGAAGAGAAGGCCAGGGGGCCAAGCATGGACCAGCGACTTGCAGCAGGAGGCATTGGAGTGACCACAGGGGAGAGGGGGGAAGAGGGGCCTGGTGGGGGATAAGGGAACACTATGGAAGAGAGGCCACACCTAAGGGGAACAACCGCCACACACACGTGACCGATATTGTATGAAAATGACAAAGTAAAATTAAAGAAGAAAAACAACTAGGACGCCCATAAGCAGAGAAATATGGTGGGAGACAGAACTGCCACAGGGACACCCCTGCGGGCGGCAGCAGAGCCTCACCCTGTGCAGTGACCGGGTCAGGCCCCTCATAAAGCAGGGGTTGGGGCCACTGACTCCAGGTCGCCTTCCAGTCCCGAGGCTGTGGGCCTGCAGCCTACAATTCACTCCTTCAGAGATGCAGTCTAATCCCCTTTCATCCGAGTGCAATTACAGTCTGGGGCGGTGAACTGATTTGCTCAAGGTCACACAGCTAATTAACTCAGTCCCGAAAACACTGCGTGCCTCCAGTGTGCTGGTGCAGGAGATGTAGCCGCGTGTGCGTCACAGAATCCCCTGTCCTCCGCGCATGCATTCCAGGGAGGGATGGGCGAGGCCAGGGTGGCGTGTGTCACCCAGCACGGAGCTGGAAACGGGCATCGTTTCTGGCAGCTGTCCAGTCGGAATGGAAGCAGGATGGGGAGAGCATGGGTGCGCCATGGTGGATGGGATGGGCAGGCCGTGGTGGGAAGTGGGGGGTCTGGAATATCATCTGCAAAGAATACTTGTAGCAGCCGGGCACGGTGGCTTGTGCCTGTAAGCTTCAGCCTATGGGCAGGGGCTAGGGATTGCAGTTTGAGTCCCGCCTGGGGCCCGTAGTGAGACCTCTTTGCAAAAAAATAGCTGGGCATGGTGGCACGCGCCTGTAATCCCAGCTACCTGGGAAACTGAGGCTGGGGAATGTTTGAGTCTGTGGCACCCCGGGCAATGTGAGCCTGCAGTTCCACAGGCAAAAAAAGCAAGACCTAGTTTCAAAAAAAAAAAAAAAGAATACTTGTAGCAGAAGGAACAGAGGTCATAGTCTTGAGGGAACAAATCTGTCAAGTCTAGAGGATGGTAATGAAGGGCGGGCACAGCCTGACAGAGCCAAGCCCTACCTTGCCCGCAGGTGACGCGAAGACTGTGGGTCAGAGTTTAGGAGTAAGAAGACCTTCCTGCAGGCTGATGTCTGAATGTGCAACATGACCTCACTTCTGTTTCAAAAAGATCACCATGGCTACTGTGCTGGAAATGAGCTGCAAAGAAATAAGACGATCTCACACCAGCAAGAATGGCCCCTATAAAAAAAACGGGCAACAACAAGTGCTGGCGTGGATGTGGAGAAAGGGACACTCTTACACTGCTGGCGGGAGTGCGAACTGGTACGGTCACCATGGAAAAGCTGTGTTGAGGACCCTCAAGGTACTGAAAATGGAACCTCCATTCGATCCAGCCATCCCACTTCTGAGAATCTACCCAAAGGACACCAAAACACTCATTCAAAAAGATGTCTGTGCGTGGATGTGTATAGCAGCACTATAATAACAGCCGGATGTGGAAACAACCCAAATGCCCCAAAACTGATGAATGAAAGCCAGACACAGTGGTGTGTGCTTGTAAGCAACAGACTATGGAGTCATGGATGGGACTGGGGATCGCAGTTCGAGACCTACCCTGACCAATATAATGAGACCTAGTCCCAAAAAAATAGCTGGGTGTGGTGCTGTGCGCCTGTAATCCCAGCTACCTGGGAAGCTGAGGCTGGGGATTGCTTGAGTCTGTGGTTCCACAGGCAAAAATAGTGAGACCTAGTCTCAAAAACCAAAAACAAAACCAAAAAAAAAAAACCTGATAAATGACTGAAAAAGATGTGGTCTATGAACACAATGGAATATTATTCATCAAAGACAAATGTATGTCATCCACAGCAACAGGGATGGGGTTGGAAGGAATCATGTTAGTGGAAATAAGAAAGAAAAAGAAATACAGGATGGTCTCACTTATAGGAAGAATAGAAGGAAAACAAACGAACAAAGGGACAAGAAAAATTTAAAACTGTCAACAGTACTGAAACATAGACCAAGAGAGGGGGAGGGATGGGCACAAGAGATGAAGATGATTCATGGGTGATAAGGTGGTGGAGAATATATACATATATTTGTGCAATCAATTGAAAAAAAAATAGTCCTACAAAAATGAACTGAAAGCCCCTAGAATTTTTTTTTTGAGCAAAAACCTCACAAAATATCTCAGTTCCTTGTATCATAAAAAGGACAGCTTAGAAATGGCATTCACTTGTAATTGCTCTAGGAAGACACATTTTTGGAAAATGCTACATTCCCGAAGATGTGAGACTCCACCCTCATCACAGACGGAGAAGCTCCCCGATGGATGGCTCTGTTGACTGGTGACAACCAGGAGAATGGGGGTGAGAAGGGAGGTATGAGTTGGCTCCACTAATAGCTACGAAATAAATCCCTGTCATCAGAGACATATGCAAAACATATGCCGTGGGCATGCTGGTAAGACCCAAAAGAAATGAAATATGGAGTCAACAAGTCAACAAGAGTAGCATTCATTTCAAAAACAGCATTACAACTCTACAAGAAAAGACAGAGAATGCTAAAACACACTGAATGACAAAAGGTAAAGGGAGGGAAATTTAGTTCACAGGACTAGTTAGCTTAAGTAAGGAGTCAATGAAAAGCAAGTTGAGCATTTTGTTTTCAATAAATGCTTGAACATTCAGGTAAAATCCCCATGTACTGAGTAGTCAAGGAATTTTCTTTTGAATAAGTTGATTCATCAGAGCTTCAAGAAGTGATCAACAGTTTTCACTTTTGGTTTCCAATCACTCTTTAAACATTTTATCAACTGAATCTTTTAATTTAAAATTTTAAAAATTTAATTGAAAAGTTAAAGGCCTAAAAAAGGAATGGTGCTTCAGCTACATCTAACTCTTCTACAATTATTTTTAGGATATGCTCTTGCTCAGTCCTTTTCCAAACTTCAGCTTGGTTTTTATAGAAATAATTCTGTTCTCAAGTTCCCATTTTCGAACAGACATCAGTCAGGAAGCCCCACGGAGGGGATGGAGAAGAGGAACGTGTACAGGGGTTAACAAGTGAGGCATCTGTTGCATCCTTCCCACAGCACAGAGCTCCTCAGAGCAAACCCCGACAACACCTACTCAGCAGTTACCCTTCTGAGGGGAAATGCCAGGAGGGCTGCTCCCAAGTGTTCCTTCCTGTTTTCTGTGGACAATGCAGACACAATGAGCCAGAGGCACCCAGCACTGACCCCGCCTGCAAGGACCGACAGACTCTAGAACATTCTGAGGCGTTGTAGAGTGAATTAGTCAGGCTTTTTCCTGAATTAGCCTGCATGGGCAACACCTGGATGCTGCATCGGTCCTATAATTGTGCGGACCAAAGGGTGTGTGCATGGGTAAGTGCGCACACCTGGGCCTGGGAGAGCAGGTCTAAGGGGCTGCAGACGAGCACGAGCAGGAGAGAGATAGGAGAGAGAATGCGGCAACGCCAGAGAACAGAGAAAGAGTAGAAAGATCCCTGGGGGCTGGGGGCTCCCCTGACTCCCCGGCATGTTCTGCCCTGCCTGGTGTGTCTGTGTAACTGCTGGAACCAATAAAGAACCGGGGCAGACTGGAGAGCCCGATGCCGATGCCGGCCCCTACAATTGGGGTCGCGGGCTGGTTATACTGTAGGCGTCTAGAGACTGGAAAGTGGCTTTTATTCTAAAAACCTGCTTGAGTCAATGGAGCTGGAAAGGATCAGTAAACACATTTGTGAACAACGAGGAGGGGCAGGGCCCAGCGGACTGTGTTGGAGGACCAAGAGGCCTTGGGACCTTGGGGGTGCCTGTGGAGAGGCACCAGGCATCTGAAGAGCACCTCATATTGACACCTCATACATATACAGTGTTGGGAGTCAATGTTACCGAAATAATTTAAAAAAAAACAAACACACACATGTGAGGCTAGAGGCAGGGTGATTTCTTTGAAATGACATAAAAGCCACTGGGGTATCCGGGTGCTGGTATCCCGGGAAGCAGCAGCTCTGGACTGGCAGGGGTCTGAGATCAGCCCTACGATGCCACCATGAATAGGTCTTGAGTTTGTGCAGTTACTAGGGTTCTCTGCCTCCTCCTCTTTAAGCCATTCAATGAGGTGACTGAGCACCCGAAGATGACCAGCTCCATCTCGAGTTTAAAACGACACTTCTTTAGGGAGCATCGATAAATATGCAAACACACAAAGGCAGTAGGCAGATATGCACTTAGAGTTACCAGTTAGAGCTTAGTCAATGAACCTCGATTCTCCAATCTCAAATTTCTATGCTGGGAATAGTCCACAAAATTAAGGGAGCTAACTGCCTGGGTGGACTTACCGTCTGCTGCGGACACAGATGATTTAACAAGCAATTACAATCAAGTGTGATCATTGCCCAGGTGGGAAGAGTAGGCTGTTTTAGCAGGAAGGGCACCTCCAGGAAAGAAACAGTCTGGTGAAGGGAGAACAGGTGAGCGGGGGAGCGAGGAGAGAGCTGGCCAGCCCAGCGCCTGCGGCTCAACCGCAAGAACCAGGGCTGAAGGGACAAGAGAAGCAGAAGCTCCTCATCTGAAACCTCACAGAACAAGAAGCTTTGCTGTTCGCCTCCTATGGGGAGGTCCTCCCAGGGGGTGGGCCCCAAATGCTTATATGGGAAAGGGATGGGGTCAGGCGGCCATCTTCAGAAATCCCCCAACTGGGGAACAAGGAATAAACTGGAGGGGTGTGAAGCCAGGAGAAGGACACCACCGGAGGATCTAAATGACAGAAAGTGACCTGGACCAAGGTGCTGATAGAGGGATGGAGAGCAGCCCAGACGCTGCACTGGGACTGGGAGGAGAGTCAGACATGCTCCCCACACTCTGCTTAAGAAATTGCACCGGAAATCCTCCACTGCGCTCTCTAGGAGGGCTGGGGGTGCTGGCGGCCTGAAGATGCTAGCAGGGGAGCTGCTGCTGTTTGGGAGGAGGCAGCCTTAGAAGGGGCCAACGTTGCCCAAGGAAAACGAGCAAAGAGACAGAGGCTGTTGGTGCCTCCGCCCCGTGCTCTCTGATCCAACCCTGGCCCCTTCAGTCCCTTCAGGCACATGAATGGGGTGTTTCTCTTCTGGCAGCAGCAGCGGAACTGCTAGGAGTGGTAGGAGTGGCCCGGCAGGTTATTTAGTTCAATCCGAGCTGTGATTCTATCACATGGAACTGAAAGAGTGGGAAGAGTAGGGGTGGTGCAAGCAGAGAACCCAGGAGAGCCACCGAAGAAAGGACACAGGAATATGAGCCCAAGATAAAGGCCAGGGAACAGGAGACGCCAGGGGCAGGCAGCGCCATGCCAACAGAAGTGTGTGGTCAGAAAATCAGATGCTACTGAGAGTAAGCAAGACAAAGACTAAGACACAGCATGGGGTTGGAAATATGGCAGCTACTTGGCGGCCATTTTGAGGACGGTTTCAGTGAAGGATGATTGTAGAAAGCAGCTCAACAGAAGCTCAGGAGCTGAAGTGAGAAAGCAGATCAGTGAATGGACACAATTCTAACTCACGTGGAGCTGTGAAGGAGAAAGTGGTTGGAAAGAGGTGCTGTCAGACACATGAGAGACGGCTAAGGTTAGCGAGAAGGATCCAGGAGAGGGGACAATGAATCAAGAGAGGCCCTGAGAAGAATGGAGGAGGAAGAAGGTCCAGAGCACAGGCAGATTAAAAGAGTGGCCCAAATGAAAAGGGTGAGTTCTAAGGTGTCAGGGGCAAAAAGAGCAGGACACTTGTGGGTTTGCTACAAAAAGAGCAGGAGGTTTGTGGGTGTGCCTCACCCTGGAGCTTGATGGCATCGTGTCTGATAGCCCCGTCTTCCCCAGAACATGGCAGGCTGAGTTAAGGAGAAACAGGAGAGTAGGAGACTTAAGGAAGTAGAGACCATTTGAAAACCGTGCAGTAGAGCACAGAAAAAAGATGGAAGAATTGACTGGAAACTGTGAAGACCTGTTTGAGAACAGACGTCTCCTCAGTTTTAACAAAATCTGCTCAGTCCAGGAAAGGATGGAATTTGAAAGGAAACGCTGGAATATGGCGAGACAACTGATTTGTCAAAAACCTCTTACAAACAGAAAGATGTTGGTACTGAGAGATTTTTCAGTAATGATCTGAAAGAGGAACTTAGGAGTCTGCTGCTAAGACACTCAGCTTTTCCGCACAGTGACCACTGCTGGTGGCGATAAGCCACACGAAGACCTGACCATCTGGGGCCCTGTGGGCCGATACAGTTGATAGACTGGAGGAAGACAATCATGTGGACTTGGGGAAAAAAACAAAACAAAACTCAAACTGTGCTTGTGGACTGACGCTTGGAGACCTCCAGGACTGCCCGATTAAGGGTTAAGAGCTCAAAGTTACCACCAACAATTCTATTTGAAAGACCCCATCTGCTGACCCCACTGTCTTGAAGCTCCAGCTTTATTTTTAGCTTTCTTGCCAGCAGTTTTTAAAAGACATTTCAGCCTTGCCCAAAACATTTCTGAATTACCATCTAGTTCTGTGAGAGCATAGAGATGACACAATGCTCTTTCTCAGATCATGTTGTTTGTCTTTTAGAGTCGAGGGTCTTCCTTACTGAATAATTGACAATCTCCCATAACTCAATCCTTTGTAAACGAAAAACCGAAAGAAAAAAAAAAGTGCAGGCAGAAGGTTGGCCACCTGAGGCAAGGGAACCACACTGAGGCAGAGGGACAAGAGGCAGAGGGGGTGGAGGGGACAAGATCATCTCTTCCACCAGGCAGCTTCAGCCCATGCCTGTAAGCTTCAGCCTATGAAGCAGCCAGGGTTAGGGATCACGGTTCGAGTTCCGCCTGGGGCCTGTAGCAAGACCTAGTTCCAAAAAAATAGCTGGGCGTGGTGGCGCGTGCCTGTCATCCCAGCTACCTGGGAAGCTGAGACTGGGGATTGCTTGAGTCTGTGGTACCCCGGGCAATATGAGCCTGCAGTTCCGCGGGTAAAAATAGCGAGGCCTAGTCTCAAAAAAAAAAAAAAAGAAAGATAATCTCTTCCATAATAGGCAGAAGAGTCAGGAGGGCTTCAAGGAGGGGGTGACATTTCAGTCAAGTCTTGAAGGATGTCTGGGAACTGCAGCATTCAAGAAGTACCACATGCTACACAGGCTCACTAGGGTGAGATATGCAGCGTGGGAGACCACCAGGGCACAGGAAGAGGCGGAAGATGAGTCTAACAGGGAGAAAGGACCCGACCAGTCAGTGTTAGGTATAAGAAGAGTTAAGAACTTTGCACCTTATCCTGGTCTAGGTGTGAATCAATCATATTTTCCCTTGACTTAGCTCAGATATGATTAGAAATTTTGAACAAGAAGTTTGAAACACACAAGGAAAAACAAACATAAAATACAAAGCAAACACACAAAGGCATGAAAACAAATAGCTGCCAGACCCCAGATTTCACCGTTCCAGCCCCAGACGGCTTAGCAGACCGGCCCCAGGGACACACACCCAGGCCAGGCCGTTTCTCCTCAGCCTGCTCAAGCTCCACCCACACCCTTTGGCCTTCCGCCCAAACATGAGGCAGGTGGGATTTCTGCTCCTTCTGCCCCAACTCTTCCTCTGCTCACACTGCAGCTGCCATGGCCCTGAGGTCCTGCTCTAGAGTCGGGTCGGCAAAGCTGTCCCGTAAAGCACCACATCGTGAACGTTCAGGCTTGGCCTGCTCAGCTCTGCCCTCCTGCTGTGAAAGCTGGCAGAGATGTTGCACGAATGAGCAGGCTTGGCTGTGTGCCAGTAAAATGTTAGCCATGGACGTTGATGATCATGTTCTTTTCACTGGTATATAATATTCCTCCTCTGTTTTCTCAACTTTTTTTTTTTTTTTTGGAGACAAGGTCTCACTATGTTGCCCAGGGCGGGACTTGAGAATCTACGGGCTCAAACCTTGGAAGAGATTCCCAATCTCAGTCTCCTGTCCTAGGCTTGGGATTAAAGCCGTGCACCACTGCAGCCAGCTTTTCTCAACCTTCTAAATATGTAAAAGCTTTTCTTAACTCACCAAGTCAACACAAGCAACAGGCCAGATTTGGCCCGTGGACAAAGAAACCCTTGCTAATCCCCATGCCAGGTCCGAATTCCCGGGGTACAGGGGATCTCTAGCTTGTACTGAATCATTTCATTACCGCAGGTAGCACGCCTAAGTACCCACGAGGTGCCAGTCCACAACGTCCCACAGAGAGTGGCTTTGAAGAATAAGGGAAACCATGTGTGTGAAGCACTGAGTGAACACAACGCTTGATGCCATTTATACCTCTGTTTACACACCTCATCGCTGATGGTTAAAGCAGCGCAGACAAGGCAGGTAAGAATATCCCACTGAGGGTAAGAAAAATTAACTTCTGAAATAACGTCACCAGTAAACAGCCAGGCTGGGATCTGAATCGCTTTTCCCGACTTCAAGGGCCACACTCTTCCAACCCAAGCGCACCTTCTGTCTCAAGCCGCTGAAGTCTTCACTGGCTGGTGGGTCAGCCCAGGCTCTGCATCAGCAGCAGGGACCATCATGCCCCGCGCCTGCTATCTGGGACAAGAGGAGCGCGAGCCTTAACCTGCACTTGCTGCAAAGCTGAAAGACCTGCTGGCTCCCTTCGCACATGCTTCCTGCCAAGGGAGCCTCCACCCATGGCCACAGAAACAGGGACATGGCTCAGTGGACAGTCAGGTCTTTTCCTGCTCATGGGTACAGCTCTGTCCACTCCAGCCAGCTCTCCTGCCTTCCTGGGAGCCTCCCCCTGTAACACTGACAGAAAACTGCAGCAGCCTCCTGGTCTGCAGGAGGTACATGCCAAGAGTTCCCCAGATGCCTGGAGCCAGGAGACCACTGGGTTGTTTATCCCGTGTGGATATACCCAAGATAAAGAGATGTGCTAGAGAGCCACAAGGCCTGAGCCATAAAAAGAAGGGAAGTCCTGACATGCAAAACATCACGTGTCAGCTCAGTGGAAGGAGTTGGGCATTACAGGCGTCCTGTGAGCTGACTCCCTTCCCAGGAAAAGCCAGCAGAGCACACCTACTGAGGCAGAAGACAGAGGGGTCTGGCAGGCTGAGTACAGCGGAGTACAAGGGAGAGAGGTGGATGATGCTGGAGGGTGCAGGGTCTCTTTTGGAGATGATG
>PVHY01024162.1:0-20005 GCA_004024945.1 Uropsilus gracilis
AAATAAAAAAAATAAAAAAACAAGTCATAAAAAAAAAAAAAGAAGCCTGCATCTCTGGCTGAGGAGCCCACACCTGGCACCACACTGCCAACCTCAGCTGCCACCTCTGGCTGCAGCTTTCTCCTTAACTGCTGCCCTCAGCCAAACTCCCCATCTCTGCACCCACTATCCACCCATCTCCATGGTCATCATCCCAGAAAGCTTTGAGAAAAAAAAATAGTTGTCCCTTTGGCTAACACCTTCATTCAGCCAGCAAAGATCTTTCTTGCAGCAGCCGGACTATTAGTGATTTGATTCAATGCAATGTAAGCGATTCTCATCACCAATCACAGAGTCAAGCATCAGGCTCACCAATCTGCAGATTTTGTATTGGTTTTTGTTGGGAACAGACTAACCAAAGTAACTCCTTTTGCTTCAAACCTCCGTTTTGAAACCAGCGTCCTCTCCCTGCCCCCGGTGGAAAGTATGCACCCTGACTGGCTGGCCCCACATTCTGTTTCTACCTCCCCTTATCCCTGGTGGTTCCTGACAACCATCTTGTCCACCTGATAAATAGTGGTCACCAGCATTGTCCTTCTAATAGATAATGGATATCAGCATTATTGGAAACTGCAGTAATGCAAACAAGTCCTGAGGTTAAGCAAATGCATCCTATACCCGTGGTTTGCTTTACAATAGGGAGCGCTGGTGGTTTTGCCCTATAAAAAGTCATAACAAAAACTGCTTGAGATTTCTCTTGCCATTTTGGGTTGGGGACCCTGGTGCCCCGGTTTCTTGCAAATAGACCTGCTGCTTTAAATCTCAGTTGGAGACCTGGCCCCTTGTTAAGGAGGCAGGAGTCATAACAGCTTTAGCAGTTCCACAGACAAACCAGGTAGGGCAGGCCAGGGCAGGGTCTGGGAGGCAAGCAAGTCCCCCAGACCTAAGCCTAAGAGTCAGTCTCTCTCTCTCTCTCTCTCTCTCTCTCTCTCTCTCTCTCTCTCTCTCTCTCTCTCTCTCTCTCGTTCTCTCATCCTCATTCATGCTTGTGCTATCCTTTCTTCCCTCTCTTTTAGACCCAGGTCACACATGCACACATCTACTGGGTCACACAAACATGACGAAAATGCAATGCCCACTTGCTGGTTTCACAGTCTCATGGGGGAAAACAATCTAACTCACCCTACATGTGACTTACCTCTCCTGGCTTAAGACTAACCACAGACTGACCAATCAGGTTGATGGCCCTCCAGTCCAGCAGCTGGTCATGACAGGGATTTGGTGGAAAGAGAGCCAAGGAAGGAGTTCATTGGCTCTTTCTGGTGCTACCAGAGAGATCAGTCAATATTGAGACCAGAGTTAGGCAGCAAAGCAAGAGGCTTATTGATAGATAAGAAAGAGGGCAGGGGGGGGCTCTCTGTGCAGAGAGGTTCCCAGGTGGGTAGCCATAAACGGCCGAGAAACAGTTTTGATGGGCACAGGGGGCAGGAGTGGGGTGTTGAGCCATTGGGCATCTCTGTGTTGTCTATTGCTGATTGGTTGGGCAGCTCCCCAGTTACTGAGGTCCCCGCTGAATTCCCACATCCCCTGGTCTCTTTTTGGCAATAGCTTGGAGCTATTCGTCAGCACCGTTTTGCTGTGTCCTGAACATTCCAACTTTGATTGGATCAGGGGACACCCTGACTCCTGCCAATCATTCCCCATTCCGTTCAATAAACAAATCTGAGACACCTGTGTCTGGGTGGGCGTTAGGGGGGTTCTTGGTTCCCACTCGTTCAGGGTGACAACTGGGCTTGCAGTACCCTGTTCCTGGCTGACTACCTGCATCCATTTCCTAACTTCCTCATTCATCAGGAGACACTTTTCCTTGATCCCATGACCGTTCACTATGCAAACATCTTTGAAAAGACAAGTCTGAAACGAAGACAGCCCATGCCGCTCTGCACCAGATATGCAGAATGCAGACACCCCTGTGCCTCCTCAGGCACGTCATCCAGGAAATTCCACAATCGTCTAGCCTCATCTTGGCCTCCACTCGCAGGAAACCTGGAAGATCAAAACCAAAGATCCCACTCGCCAGAGCGCATCACCTCTTTCCAGTCTCCGCAGTGTGTTGCAGGATCCTTGACAAATATTGCAGACAGACCAAGCCATGACATTGAGATCAACCATCTAGCCAATGAGCAGAAAACTTGGACTTGAAGCGGGGTGAGACATTCTTCAAATAACTTCCCTGATACACATTTCATCTCTGCATCATTCCTGGCTGCGCTGAGATGACTCCTGGACTTGGATGCTGTTCAGCCATCTCTTTGTCTCTGAAGGTCCGAAGAGCACTAATTCCCCAAGGTGATAACCTTCACCTATAACCTTGGCCTATTCCGTGCTGAGCAAAGAGATCCCTGGAAATAGTCTAACTATTGAAAAATAGAGTCTTTGAGGAGTCTTGCCCCCTGTCCTGATAAAAGGTTGCATGTTTCAAAATGTACCTGCAGGGCTCTAGATTACAGAAAGGACAATGCCTTTGAAAGGAGAATGTAATTGTTTAAATTTCCCAAGAAAAGGGGGTTGCTTTTCCCATGCAGGACCACTTGGGGAAGCAAGAGGTACAAAGGAGAGGAATGCCTCAGTCAGAGACTTCTTTTCCTACAGAGACTTCTGTGGGAAAAACAAGAACTTAGAAACAACCTCACTTGGTTGAGTGTAAATAAGCTTAGGACTTAATAATTCAAACACTTAATAACCTCAAACCTTAATAACCTCAAATAATTCAGGTGAACTTCATTCTAGGAGCTGTTCCCTCCTTCCACGGTACCTGTCCTGGGCTGATTTTCGGCAGGAGAATACAGGCTTCGTGTGTGAGAGTTTGATAAAAGAGGTGGTTGGGGTTATGGATTCTAAACTAATTAGTTTACCCAGGTTAAAAAAAATTAGATAGTTCAAAAATGGGATAGTTCCAAAAGATGCAGTCTTGGTAATCCCTCTGAAGCTAGCAGGATTACAAATGCCAGCACATGGGAACTACAGAAAGCAATAAGATACAGCTAATGCAATTGACCCTGTGATGATTGGATGCCAGACGGAAGTACAGAGTGAAAGGAAAGTAGAGTGAGAATGTTGCACCTCTCTGTCTGAAGTATAGAGGGCTTGCTGCTTCTCACTCACTGGAGCTTTCCCCAGACTGAAGTCCACCCTTGACCCATGTCATTGAATGATGGAAGAGGGTTGAGTTTATGTTTCACATAAGTGATTCTAACTTTCCTTTTCCCAGAGATGGGCTGGTTTCTGATTTCCTCCTTCTCACCTTGACCTTGCCCTTCATCTTTCTGGTTGTTCGGTGGCACAAGCACCAAGAGCCCGTTGATGAGGCCAGTGACCCACCGAATGAATTTGCACCTCTGGGCTCAACTAGGAGGGATAAATCACATTTGTGGTCACAGTCAGTCTTCTCCAACTTTGCTCCACACTGCTTTTCCTTGATTTTATTTCCTACTCGTCAGCAGGAAAAAGCAAAATGTTATATCCTCTGAAGTAAAGACAGACATGACCAAATTGATAATTCTTTCGATGATCAAAATACAGGTTGTTGCTGGAAATGCAAAAGAATTGCCCAACCTGTCTTATCTTTCTGCCTTTTATAAGTCAGTTTGTTCACTCAACATACAACAAACTCAGCGCATTTGTTGTCATGGATAGGGCATCTATTATGAATTATTAGCGAATTTCCATTGAGTTAAAAATAAAATTCAACTTCACATTTTTTTTATGCTGTCAGGGGAGGGATGGGAGATCCCACACAGAATACTTAATTCTCTGCAGTCTGCATGAAAACTGCAGAAACTGAAAAAATATTGATGCCTTGAAAACCTTTCTAAGACTCCAACCATGGACTAATAAAAAAACAATAAAGACTCATTAAGAATTCAAGCTTTCAAAATGGCATCTAATTTGGCATAAATAGAAAAGCATCTGGGAGAATTAAAATCAATGCTTGAATTACATGGGCTCTGCTTGGCTTTATGCCACTGAAATTGCTGATCTGTGAGCACACCACAAAATACACCTATGTCAGGAGGAAGTAGGAGCCATGTAGTAAAATTTGCTGTAGAAAGTAACAGATTTTTACAAAGGCAAAGAAGACACGTGAAAACCTTTTCATTATGAAATTGTGAGCTCCATTCACCTGTGGATGAAAGTGACCTATAATTGCTGTTGTTGACTGCCTGACACTGTCAGATGAATTCCTATTTTCATTGATGGGAGTCGGTGATTCATGAGGTGCTCTGAGAAATCTTTTATCAATTAGGATCATATTTCCATCTTGATTTGTATCAGCCCTGGGTGGAAACCACTTTTGCCAAGCACCATAGTTCATCAAGACATACTATTTACTTTTTTCACAGAAAGGCTCAGTCCTCACTCCATTTCCTAAGACAAAGTACTGCTGTAAGTGGAATTCAGGAAAACAAGAGGGCTCTAACTTGCAGCAGATCCTACTGGGGAAAATAAATCCTATGATCTGTGGCTGTGCTATAAGATTAAGAACATCAAGTCTAGGGGAAAATATAGACTATGTCTTGTTAGAATCCATAGCTGCCACACATGATAAAATATAACGCAAAGGACCTATCCTTTACTGGGTTTGTATGTACGGAATTTGGGCTTTACTATCCAGAACCTTTTAACTTTTAGTCAATTGTCAATAGAAATACACAGAGATGTGTGTCCCATAAAACTAGCATGATGTGCAATCTCACAAAAGCAGAAAGAATGCCAAGTATACCAGAGAATGCAATGTTTTAGGATGACTTTTTTCTGTTCACTGATTTGCAAAACAATTCACTTCCAACACTGGCCATTCTTCCTTTTCCCATTAATTGATATCTACAGAATTATACTGTCATTTATGGAGACAATGCCGTAGATTCACCATATGTAAACCTTGAGTCAGTAGGTAGTGATTAATCTGTCACTAGTAGCAGTACATTTACTTTTACCTCCTCTTCAAATGCATGTGTGAGCAGCTGGCTGAGAAGGGGAAACCAGCAGTGGCCATGGCTCTGGACTCAGGGTTGACCTACAACCTTGACCTTGTGATGCTGAGTGAAGACAAGTTCAAAAGTCATCAGATACTGCAGAACTGCTGGGACACCTGGATGGAAATCTTCTCAGACTTAGAAGAACCTCAGTTACCCATACAAACATATGACCATGTCCTTGGACACTGTGGTAGCTCGGACAAGATAGCAGAGAAATGAAAACACCAAATCGTTCTACACAATCACTGCTTAGGTGACTGCCAACCTATGCCAGCTGAGCATAAATCAAGCTAAGCATAAATATACATCTGACTTCACAGGTAGGGGGCACTAGGAAATAAATATAAAAATAGCTTCTTTTGAACCCTTGTTGAAAGATAGACTAGGGCGAAAGATTTCTAACCTTGCAGCAGGACCAACAAAGCTAATGGAACAGGCATCATGAATCAATAGTCCGTCAATGAAAAGTTCCCAAAATAGTTTGTTATATTTAGACTTCTCTCTGCACTGATGCTGAGAAATGCTTTGAATTGTAGAAGTTATATCATTGTAGGGTGCAACACACTCGTACCTTGGTAGCTATCTTTACTTTTATATAATTATTTACTTTTATAATAATATTTACTTTTAATAAATAATTTACTTTTAAATAAATATTTACTTTGATAATAATGAGCATAAACATGTTGGCTTTGATCTTTCATAAGTTGGGAACTGCTCTTTGGATAAAAGGGGGAAATTTTCAATGGGATAAATACAAAAAGAAGAAACAAGCATTGAGACATATGTATAGTAAAAGAAAAGATTTTACAGTGACAAAAATCTGTTTGCACAGAAAATACTTTGAACTCTTAAGATTAAATGAAGCTTTCCCTGGAACACATCAGAAACTGAAACACTTGAAAATGTTCTAGAAAAGGAATGAATGAAATGAAAAAACACTCCTTTCATTCATATCACTCTGGAATACCTTGCCATCTCTAATGAAAATTATGAAATTCACCCCAGAGCAGATCTCGATGTTGTGGACTTTTTTAAAAAATGTAAAGTACAAAATGAAGTATCAATGTGAAAATTTATTTAGGAGGAGAAAATAAATCAAAGAAAAGTACAAAGGTTTTTAAGCTGACATCACAAAATCTGGAAACACTACTTTCTGATCAACTGAGTATCTTTAATTAATTAAATGTTTTTTAAGAGTCTTTACCAACATTTTCCACTGCCTGCTCTTCAATGACATTTTCCTATAAAAACTGTGTTGTAAGATCACTTTCCATAGAAGGAAGGAAAAAAAATGCTACTCTCGTCTGGTTGGAGGAAATCTATTTGTTATTGAAGAGAGTTGATGATAGTTCTTTTCAGCTTCATCGCTTGTTTCCTGCAGTCATGGAAAATGTCAGGATTGTCGCAATTGGGAACTCCCTCTCTCAAGTGTCTCTCCTGTGTGACACCCGTCACGCTAACAACTATACCCATCTCACAGTCAAGTGTATTGTTGACAAAAGGGAAGATGTCCTGGTGACAGAGAGCTTGGGTTTCATGACGCCATCAAAACATTCCTGCATAGCTTAATAAATGCCATGGAATTATCAAGAGAGACATCACCTTTCATTCACATCCACATTCTCTCAGGTACTCTGAAACACTGCAGATCAAACAGCTCATCAGGGAAGAAGAACGAGATGGATACAAATAGCCGTTCTGTCCATCCTTCATTTCTATGGATTACATCATCCATGTCTAGTTTTAAAGCCATAAAGTTATCTGCTTCTGGAATAAAACCATCAGTAAGTGAGCTACTTTGAGGCTGGATGTTTTTAACCTTATAAAATAAGCATCATCATGTATTTTAATGAAAACACATGGTAAAACTGAATAAAATGACACGTGGCATAACAAGTTTAAACCAGGAAGTTTCAAGAAATAAAGAGGAAGCTAGCAAACTTCTAAAATTAAAGTTAACCCAGTTAACATCAGATATATTTTAAGAACATGTCCCATTTCGGTTTCTTCTGAGGTTACCAAAGCCGATCTGAAAGCAAATATAATCTGTGAAGTGTCATTGTGATGATCAATTTCCTCCAGTATTAACACCAGTTTACAAATAATTGGATCCACTCCTACTGTCTTGTAGTGTTTTGCAAAATAAGTCATTATTTTGTTGCACAAGGTAGTTTAAATCTCAAGGTTTTTTTTTTTTGCCTGAATTTAGGTCAAATCAGAAAACTATTCATTCTTATCCCAAATTCAGGGATTTTTATCCTGCCATCCATAGAAGTCACGGCTGATCAATATTTATAGTACTCCACAGCAAAGCATCCATTAGGAAAATCTCCAGGAATGACGTGACCTCAGAATTTCCTGGAATCACTTTCCTGTTGTGATCTACAGGGTTTGGAGATCGTTGTACAGTTTAAATAGGAAGCCCTAGAGAGACCTTTTTTTTTTGACATCTACTTCTCGAGGGAGCCCAAATGAAATCTGATCTGATCAACTAAAATATTAAATGTGAAAAATGATGGGATGTAATTAATAAAGCGATCGAGACAGATGACTTTTATGATCTCCAAAGGCAGTTTAGCTTTAAATTCTGTTTGAGTCATATTTTTCCCCTTGGTTTCTCCCAGTTCCCTTTCCTCACCCACATATGTGCACAGACATCCCTACCTCTCTCCATTCTGAAAGAAAAATCACATTCCATTTGTTTAAAGCTAATTTTAGACCTACACAGGACCCCCAGGCCTTCCTGGTCGTGTCTTGTTCCATCAGTCAGTCCTTCTCAACTTGATTTTCAGCTTCTTCTCCTTTCGTTTCTTTACCTTACAATCAAATGCTTTCAAACGTTTTTAAGCTCCTGTGCTTGGTTCTGGAACTGCTGCTATCTAGTTTCTGCTGACCCTCCTCTCCTCCTGGACTAGCGTCTACAGGACGTGGCCACGCCTGTCTTCTCTTAGTACCTCGCTTCACCCTCAGCACATTCCTCAACTTCCACACAAACCCTATGTTCTGCCCCAGCAACCCTCTCTAGCAGCCCTCACAAACATCATGAACACTTGCCATATTTCAAGACCTAAAGGCAGAGGCTTATCTGACTTCACTTCCCCAAACCTGTCCTGGTCCGTTTTTCTTCTGCAGACTCCACCCTGATTCTGAACACCACTGTCTCCTGGTTGGGACCTTGATTCTCAAACCAGTCCTTTCAAGACTCCTTTCTCCTCTCTCTAATAACTGGAAACCTCTTTCTGGGAACTTCTCCAATTTTCATCTTCCACCTTCTCTCTCAGCCACCTCCCTCACATCTACGATGCCAGGTGTGGGCTCTAGCCTGATGACTTTCAACCCCGTGCCCATCCTGCTGCTTCCTGCCCCATCTCCACCACGCCATCCCTTTCCTCACATAGTCTGTGTCTCAGTGATACTCACTCCCTTCTGCCAGCCTCATCATCTTTCCTAGCTGTGCTTCCCATTCAGAATCAAAGGTACCGTTCATATGACTTGACACTCATTTCAAACGGAAATTTCACCTGCTCTAGCCATCTTCCCAGCCCCAACTGAAATTTCTGAACTCGTTTCAATGTTAACAAACCAAACAAGCATCCCAGTGTACATCAATCAAAAATAAAAGTATTTGACCTTCTAAAAATAGCCAAGCTTGGCTAACACTGCTTCCTGACACTGAGGATCTCTGTCAACTTAGTCCATTGCCTATTGCCTCATGAGTCCATTCTTTGCTCAGCGATGTGGATTTCTGGAGCTCCCTGGCCACATTCTGTAGAGTAGCCATGAGCATCTTAAACAAGCAGCCCAGGTGATTCAGATGCAGATGGTGGGGGGATCTGCTTTGGGGAACGGAAACATGGCACTTGCTGTAAAAATGCTTGCAAGCAGGTGTCTCCCAGCTCTATGAAACCTCTCGGTGAAAGTAATGAGATTGATCATCTGTTAAATTTAATGCTCTACTCTAAGTGAAAGTTACAGGAGCAAACCTAATTGATTTCTATGTGTTAATTAACAAGGGGAAATAACTAAAATGTCTCAGATATGGCAATCTGCAGCCTGGTGTGTGCTTAAGGAGGAAATGACTGTTTTCTGGGCATGGTGAGGGAAATTTTCAAAAGGCTGAAACTTGAGAAAATTGTCTCATATGAAATTAAGTTTGAAATCTTGATAATTTGTGCAGATTTTCAAGGCTCTGGTGTCGTTCCCCATCAGACTAGATAAATATTCACTTTGCCAAGAAATCAGCAACTGCATTTTAATCTCTCGATAGGTACCTGAACAGTTTGTTATGTCTGGAGCTGGAAGTCCAATAGCAAAACCATTGTTTTCTCCATTTCCAATACATTCCTTTTCCTATATAAACTCAGGCAAAGAAAAGTAGTGCTATTTTACCAATTATATGAGCTACTGAGATAATATGAATATACATAACCTCTATTTTTATTTAAATTGCTGAACAGGTAATGGAATCATGTTTTGGATTAAGTGACAATAACTGGTCATATATTAGCTCAAAATGAGTGTCATTAAAGCACATTCTGACTTTTTAAAGAGAGCATATCATTGTCAAGGGTAAAGTTCTTAGTAACAAGGACCAGAGAAGGACAAATGGTCCTAGGGCTTCCAGGAAGTATGATTTACATTGATGGTTTATTATTTGAATTGAAAAATGCTAGTAGAAGTGCTGAATCAGTTTCAAGTCAAAAAGTCTGAGAAACCCTTCACTACTGAGTAATAGTGAAGCAGGCAGAACCTGGAACCTACTCTAGAGTTGGACAAAAACATAAGAACAGAACGCCTTAACTACTGATCTGTCAAGCAGCGAACTTCAATGGGAGTTAAAAGTTTAAAATATGCTTCTGACTCCAAGGAAAATCAGGACAGTGTTTTGCAGATGGGATACAGTAATAAAACACATGTGTCTCCCTGCCTTGGTGAGAGACACGCTTGCCCCGGTGAGGTTGGACAAACCTTGATATGTTTAACTAACATTTTGCTTTTTCCTTGTATTCTTACAACAAAGAGCCTTCTGCAAAGAAACTTCAAAACAAATCCAAGAAAGACACTTTAAAACAAAGCAAAGGCATCACTGATCTCTGACCATCAGTGATGAGAACAAGCTGACATCAAGCAAGTTCCCACTACCACGTCCTTGTGACTAAAATGCCCCCCTTCACTCCACCAGTGCACTCTTTCCAACTCAAGTCTGCTGTCCTCCTTGTGTGTTGACAAGTAAAACTACTTTCCTTCTCAAATGTCTGTTCTTCCTTTTGGCGAAGGGGAATAAAGACTGGGAATTTGGGGGTCAGATGCACTCAGAGCCTCACGTGGTGATGGGGAACTGCTACCTTTAGCATGTGCCAACCAATAGTCACAGGGTCAGCATGGAAACCTTCTCCCACCAAGAGGGCCTTTCTCCTATCAACAGTCCTTTTCTTCTTGCAAAGAGGAAAATGCATAAAGAGAGATGAGAAGATAGTGCACTATTTGATTTCCAAATACATCCTTAAGGAAGACACCTTAGAAGAAGACACAGGAGAAGAAAAAGTAGGTTGTCCAGAAATGTCTACTAGAAAAGTTTACATTTTAGAGACGCGCACAGCTCAGGTCTCTCAAGGAGGTGTGTCCCACAGGGATACCTTGCCTCTTGGTGGGAGGGTCTCCTCAAAAACATCTTGTCACCTCTGCTTTTCATGTACTCAGCCAGCAACTAGTTAGTAAACACATGATATTTCCTTGAAAAATGCATCTATAGTTCTCTGACATCTATCTCTTATTTTAAAAGGAAACAATTATCAAACACAAAGGACCTAAAAATCCACTTTGTCTTTTTTACGCATAATTTTAAAAGAAGATTAGTATTTTCCACATGCATTCTGAAGTTTATAAATGCACATTTGTACTTTCCTCCAAAATAGAAGTGCTTGATGTACACTAACGACTGAAAAAATCAGTTTTCACTGACTAATCAACTCCAAGAGTAAATTATTTAGGGCTTTTATCTGAATAAAAATTGTATATTTCATATATATTTACTAGGATTACAAGTAAAAGAAAACCACAAGATGAGTTGTGGTCCAGTTATCGCATAATAATTGAACTAGGTTGAGGAGTAGAAAGCAGAAATTTTTCTTAGGTATGTTAGGGTCTTAAATTGGACTCTTTAGGTATGTCTACTATGTGTTAAGTTCTGGACTGCACACAACAGGAAAAGTAAAGGCATGGTTGTCAATCTCTTTGAACATATTCTGAAAATCTGTGCCAGCCCTAGTCAGATTATGTAGATTCTGTAGAATCTTCATCCTTCCAGAACTTGTTGGTTCTAGTAGGGAGGGGGAAAAAGCTGGGCATGGTGGCGTGCATCTGTAATTAAAGCTCTGGGAGGCAAAGAGGCCACAGAATCACTTGAGTTCATGGGTTCAAGACTACCCCAGGCAACATAGCAAGACCTGGTCTTGAAAAAGCAGTCAGGAACAGTGACAGGTGCCTGTAATCCCAGCTACCTGGGAGGCTAAGGCTGAGGAACGCTTGAGTCCGTGGGATCGGGATTACCCTGGCAACATTCCAAGACCTAGTCTCCAAAAAAAGAGAGAAAAAAAAAAGGAAGGGGGGAAAGAAATGTGCAAAGCCCCATTCTAGTGAAAAGAAAGCTCTGGGTTGGTTATACAGAGGTTAGACCTTAGTTTTGTTTAGGATGAGAGCAATTTTCCCTGAGGAAGGTGACTCTCTCATCATGTACACAAAATGGAAAGAGAAATAGACTGAGAAAAAGGAAGAAGGGTTAACTGGAAGGAGCTGCCTGTTCGGGGAAAGCCGAGCAATGGAAACACAGTAAGAAAAGTCCCAAAACAGATGACTGGATGAAAAAGATGTGGTATATATACACAATGGAATATTACTCATCAATTAAAAATGACAAATTAGATGAATTTTTGATAATATGGACACACCTAGAAGAAATCATATTAACAGAAACAAGTCAAAAAGATAAAGACAGACACCAAATGGTTTCACAATTATATGGGACTTGGGAAAGATAAACAAATAGCTATGAAGAAAAGTCAAAAAAAAAAAAAAGCTAACAACCAAATTAAAGCACACAACTCTGGGGGGTGGGGGGGAACAGAGGGGGAATGACCAGGGAGGGTGGGTGGGTGAATCCCAGGAATTACAAAGATGTGATATTTACATTTAAATAAATTATTTGATGTTTAAAAAAAAGACAGTAAGAAAAGTTGGCAGGTTTTCCTCAGGGCAGGGATGGCAGGAGAAGAGTCAGCAGGTGAGTTAGGAAGCAGCTTAAGGGATAGAACATGCACTTCAAAACCAGACTTAAGAGTTTGGATATAAGGAAAATATGTGGAAATGGGAATCTGTTCTTAAAAAGTTGAGGCCCAATTGACTTTGGTGGAGGACCATGGGTACTCATTTCCAGAGCTTTCGTCACATGCTAGGTGCGTAGCTTGAGGCGGTACAAAACATTGCATCTCTAAATGTAAACGCACAGTGAGAATTCATCTTGAACATGTTAGCCCTGTGCAATACGTCAGGGAAGTTCAAAAGCTCAGAAATCAATTGCAGCAACATTTCAGGACTAAAAGTTTCCATCCAAGTGATGTCAATGAACAAAGGAATATGACAGGTATTTTCCCATCCCATTTGTGGCCATGCATTTCTAATACACTTACTATTTCCACACCAAATTTTTCTCCAGGAGGATCCTCTAAATAGGAGTACTATCAGAACATATTACAACTGGAGGATTTTTGAAGGGAAAGAGCTCCCCAGAGTATAAATCCTTAAGCCTCTTGAATTCCTTGATCAATTTTATTAACAGAGAAAATAAACTGTCCCTTATTTTTCGGACCTCTGTTCTGATTTTCCACTGATAGCATCCTAATTAAGATGAATTCTTTTTCTCCAGAGAGTTATAAACAATAATTGATTTTTCAACCACTGTTGTTATATGCTTGGATGTATTTGTTGCTTGTTTAGCTTTTGTTTGTTTCCATTGTATTTTTTTGAGGTAACATTCAGTTTCAACGGTGTATATGATTTAGGAACATAGCTTCACCCCTCTTCAAATGTATGCCACCACACCATACCCACCACTAGCACCCAAACTCCTCCATCTTAGTCCAGTGACCCCAACTTTTAAACAACAAGTTTTGCCTTTTCAGATTTAATTAATGTGAATCTCCTCCTGTGGTGAAGTTCAACCTACCTAGATAACATTCTATTTCAAGAATATTTTAGGCTGGGCATGGTGGCTCGTGCCTGTAAGCTTCAGCCTATGAAGTGGCCGGGCTAGGGATCGTGGTTCGAGTCCCACCTGGGGCCCGTAGCGAGACTTAGTTCCAAAAAAAAATAGCTGGGTGTGGTGGCGCGCACCTGTAATCCCAGCTACCTGGGAAGCTGAGGCTTGGGGATTGCTTGAGTCTGTGGTACCCCAGGCAATGTGAGCCTGCGGTTCCACGGGCAAAAATAGCGAGACCTAGTCTCAAAAAATATATATTTTATTTTTCCCACTAATGTATTTGTAATATCAAAATTTACCATTTAAGTAGTGTCCGATTTCATGATGATTATGATGACTTCTAAGACTACATAATAGTTTAAGAAATTTGTGAAGAAAAAGAATTTCTCAGCTATTCCAGCACATCAAATTATCAAAACCTTGTAAAGGTTCAGAGATCTTATTTCAAAAATATGCATAGTTACTCTTCTCCTCAAATTTAATGTTCTTGATTCCAAGGCCCTCATTTTCTTCACATTAGAGAGAAGCAGTTTGGCTTAAGAAGTAACTTTGAAATGGAAGAATTAAAACATTCCATTTCAGCATGGAAAATACTGAAACAGCAGAGGAATTTAGCTAACTGGATCAAGTCAGGAAGAAGAAAAATGAATTAAAATGTATTCATAGTTTCCAGGTTGGGTGGTGTGTACCTATTAATAATGGTATTAATGATATTAGGAACTCTTCATACTAAGATCTTAGATGACTTGAATGATAAAATCAGGATTCTTTTTAACACATTATATCCTTAGTGCCAGAAGATCATCTTAAAAGTCCTGAACAAGAGCATATAGCAAAGTATGAACTCATAACTACAGCATCAGAGGAAATACAAGGGAAGAGGCATCATCAGACAAGATGGCAGGAGAGTGGGCAAAGTTGTCATGCTAGAATTTAAGAGAGAAGAAAACTTTTAAAAAGAGAAGAAAGAGCAACCATAAGATTCAGGAAATTCACCCTTTATTCTTTCATCAGCAGTTAATTGCAGCTCTGACCTGGGACTTTTTTTTTTAGATTTTTAAAATAATTTATAATATATACATATAGATTTCAGTATATGTATGTACATATAGTTCAATGTATATATATATATATATATATATATATATATATATATATATATATATATATATATTTCACCCACCACCTCCCCTCTCTGACCACTCGCACCCATCCTCCCTTCCCAGATGTACTTCAATTTGACTGTTGGCTTGTTTTGATTTTTCCTCCTGACCTTTCGTTTGTTTTTCCTATGTTTCATCTATTAGTGAGACCATTTGGTTTCTGTCTTTTTCTTTCTGATCTGGGGGTTTTGATAGGTTCTGAACAGAGATGAGTTCTGGCCACAGGATTTCAGAGAATAGATAACTGAATACAAAAAGAAGAATAACATTGTCCAGGAACACTCAGTGAAGCTGAGGACTCTTAGAAGTAACAGGGCTTCATCACATTCTGTTTCAGATGAGCCTCATTAAAATTCATGCCAGTAAATAGTGCATAAAGTTCACCAATAACCTTCAAGAGTACTGAAGGACTCTGCAAGAAACTATTTACAGATCTGTTGATAAAGATTACCAATTGGAAGCAACAATTAGCAAGAGTTCTATTGAACCATTTCTCACAGGAAAATATCTAATGAGTACATTTATAAAAATAGACAGTGTTTATGCAAAACAGCTTCTTTGCATATTACAGAATGCGCTTTGCATTAACATGCTGTCATGTGATTCTAGACGATCTTCAGTGGTTTTAATTTTTTTGAGCCTTGACTAAAGAACAACGTGCAGACTTTAGTTTGGGACCATTCTTCTGGGCCAATTAGGGTGGGTCAAGAAAGTGGTGGGAGGTAGAGAAGAATGATGGGTAGAGTCCTAGCAAAATCAATGCACTAGCAGGTTTAATAAAAAGGTTTATAGGCAGAGAAAACAAAAGAGTACAACTGGTCACCGCTGAGGTCACATCAGCTGGCTAGTAGAGTAAATCTAAGAAAGGCAGAGAGACTCAAGCTGCAGGGGTCTTAGCACTAAGGAGAGTTTCAAGTGACATTTATGGTCTCTCATCCAGTATCATTTAAATTCTAGAGATTTTCTCATTGAAAAATAACTGTGACCATTTATATACCAACTCCCCAAACCATTCCTCCTTTTCTGCAAAGAACTCTTCCTTCGGTCCTTCATAGAAAAAGTTAAAACTAACAAACCAACAACAGAACTAAAGCACACAGCAAGGAAAAAAGAGGGAAGGAGGGGGAAATCATGGGAGGGCGCACACAAGAGATACAAATGAAAGTTCGAAAGTAACATGGTGGCAAGAGAACCTTGGGGGTATACAATGATGTAATAAATAAATAAGTAAACAAACTAGACCAAGCCTCTACACAGACATGAGGTTCAGTATGAAAGCCTTCAAAACTTCTAGTTAGCAAAGTCTCCAAAGTAAGCTCCCCACAATCAGAAGTCCCATTGATGGTGATTGAATCACCCTGCAAGACCAGAGTGGAGTATCCTGCAATGGTGGTCTTCTCTCAAACTTGACCACTTTTTCCCAACAGCCATTGATGAGTTAATTATCTTTAAAAGGTTGATGTCTATAATATTTCTGCACTTACTTCCTAACTCTTACTATCTCTGTAACTTGGTCTTCTGAATATGTTCAAAGAGAGTGGCTTAAATATGCTTTTCCTGCTGTGTGCAGTCCAGAACTTAACACATAGTAGACATATCTAAAGAATACAATTTTAGTCCCTAGCATACCTAAGAGAAATTTCTATGGTTTCTACTCCTCAATCTAGTTCAATTATTATTCAATGACTGGATCACAGCTAATCTTGTGGTTTTCTTTTACTTGTAGTCCTAGTAAATATTTATTAAATACACAATTTTTATTATAGCCAAAGACCTAAATAATTTACTCTTTGAGGTGATTAGTCAGTGGAAACTGATTTTTACTTAATGAAAGGCTGGTGTGCCTGTCAATCAGAACAATGTAACAGGCAATCTAATAAGTTGGAAACCTTCATTCATTGCTTGACTTGACAAATAGCTGTTAAGAACAGACTGACTGATACAGTATTTTCTTTTTTGAGGGAACATTGGTTTAGATCACTGTTAATTTTTTAAGAGTGTAGGTTAACCCTTTTCAATTGTATGTTATCACAATATCCCACCACAAAAGTACCAATAACCCTATGCCAGCATCCACTGGAAAGCAACATTGCTCACCACGATCCCACCAATACATTCAACCTCTTCCAGCATTGTTCCTCTCTCCTCCCCTCCCGTAACCTCAGTTCTCTGATCAGAATCCAAGGGTTTCTTTGGTTTGGTTTAGTCTGATCTTTTTGCTTTGTTCTTTTTTATATTTAACATGTGAGAAAAATCATCAAGCATTTCTCTTTCTTCTTCTGACTTATTTTACTTAGCCTAACCTACTCTAGTTCCATCTGTGATATTACAATGGCAATATTTCATCTATTTTTACAGATGAGTAGAAGTCCATTGTGTGTGTATATATCTGTATATATGTGTGTATATATGTATATGTATATGTACACACACTTGTATATATATGTGCATATATATATATATATATATATACTTTAGTAGCCGGCCAATTCATATACTATATATAAATACATCATACTTTATATAATTATACACATATGTGTGTATAGATACATACCTATACATGCATGTATATAGTGTATACTATATATGTATAGTGTATATTATACATATATATATGCATATACACACACATATAATCTAAGTTCCTAACAACGTGTGAATGGGTGAAGAAGATGCGACATCTATGCTGCTGGAAACTTATGTTATTTCCCTATCTTGATTATTATAAATAGTCAAGTATAAAATATTCAGGAAGAAAAGGAAAGTGTTGCCATTTCCTATTCCTGTTATAACAAATGACCACAAACATACAATCATGAATTTATTCTCTTATCATCTGGGAGCTCAGATGTCTGAATTGATCTTCAATGACCTAAAGTCAAGCTATTGGAGGGACTACTGTCCTTCTAAGGCTTTAACAGGAGAATCTTTGACAGTGCCTTTTCCCAGCCTCTGGAGCTGCCCACATATCTTTCCCTTAGTCCCTACCATATTCAGAGGTGACAGCAGCAGACTAAATGCTTGTCCTGTCATGTCGTTCTGACCTCTGCTCCCATCACCAATCCCAGTTCCTTCACTGAGGTTCCTGTCGTCTGCCTCTTCTACTTTTGGAAGATATTGAACACAGCCAAATGATCCCAGATAATCTACCCACGGACCATCCCCTCCATCTCAAGGACAAACACTCGCTGCCTTGGTTTTATCTGCAACTTTCATTCATTTTTGCCTTGTGGCATAATGCAGTCAGAAGTTCTGGGAATTCAGACATGAACATCTTTCTGAGAGATATCATTCTTCCTATCACATAAATAAAAGAAAAATTATGCTTATTACATCCCTGGTGAATTGCTCATAGTCCAGGTGTTTCCTAAATCAGTTTATGTCCAGAACAACCGAGGGAAAATTTTCTACCTGTATCAACAGATAAAAGCTGGAGTGTATGAGGTTAAATGGCTGGTTGTGGAGAGTGTAACTGTCAAGTAGTTGGGTTGATTGAAATCTTTCAAGTCTTATGAGTTCAAGATCCATGTTCTTCCTCGCTGCCATGTTCTATTCCTAGCACCAAGGTCATTTTAAGAATTGTTCATCTATCACAGTTATTGCCAAAAATCTGTTTCCAACACTGATAACCACATCCTAGTCCCTGATCTACTTATTATGAATTAGGGATAGAACTTCCACAAGGAAACTGCAATATAGGAAGCAGGTTATAGATATACCCATTAGCTATATACCACTGGGATATATACTGCATACACCATACCAATGGTAGCTATATACCATGAGAAGAAAATTAATGAAAGAATAATTAACAAGTGATTAAAACAAATGCTCTGGGCTCAAAGATTTCAAAGGAACCAAAGAATTCACTCGTAACTCATAGATGAGTTGACCTGGGTCAGAAATGGTAGCAAGAATTTGGATAGCTGGGAGTGGGGTTATACATGCAAGTCAGACGAGCACAATGACACACTCCAGGTTTTGAATGAAGCGATCAGTGCTCACTGATAGAGACTGGCCAGCTACAAAAGCATCAGTCACTAACCAGAAAGGGAAGAGGGAAAGCTAGGTGGCAGGCAGGACTATGAAGGGTTGGACTTCAGGCAAAAGAACAAATGGGCGGACAGTAGCATATTGAAATAATGTTTCAATAAGTCATTTACAGATGGAACATAAAATCTGGGAGATGAAGGGCAAGCTCAGAAACCTTTGCATCAAGTCAAGAATGGCAAAGTGGAGTTTGGCCTGTGGGGGCCATGAGTGCCCTGATCAGTGCACATCCACAGCTGCCAGCCAGCCTCTGGGGACTATCCCTGGAGACCCAGACCAGACCGGCTCACAAGTAAGATAAAATCTCTCATCCCGTCAGGGAAAACGGGGATGGGGGGGCGGGGGTGCACGGAGGGGGCAAGGAGGATGGGGGGGGTCTTGCTGTTTCACTCTCACTCCACTTAGTCCTCAGGAGGAATAAGAAAAACCAGCATTGCAAACAGCAACATAGAACACATGAGGGACCAGATAATGATCCTGCCAATACAACTAGGCAGGACGCAGGAGAAGGATCATCACAGAACATGATGGACTGCAGTGACAACCATGGTGAAGACCTATCATGGAAGTGTGCCTGCAGAATCATCAGGAATGGACTAACCAAGACAAGACCCCATCTCGAGATAGGCCACCCAAGGAAACAAGGAGCCCCTCCCAACACCGTGGGAGAGGAGGTCCACAGAGTTAGGGAATTGGCTCTACAACAGATCTGCAAAGGGAGAGAATGGAGACCATCCACAAAGGCCGTTGGTGGATGCCTGCCCTCTCTGAGAAACTTCATAACAGGAAACAACTCAGAGCAAGGCCCCCCAAGTCAGAAGGCAGAGCTGTGGGGTGAAAAGGCAAAGGATATACAGGGAGAATGGACTAGAACAGGCAGCCAGCAATGAGAAGATGTAGCTAAACCTCAACCTCAAAGGAGCATGGACAGGCTGCCCAATGCAAAGCTAAGCCTACAGTCCTTCTCGCACCGAAGGCCATGTACCGGGAACATAGCCCCTCACCTGTCAAATAGACACAACCACAAAAAAGGAAGAGAGATGGATGGACTGAACATAAATCATCAAACAATGAGAGAGGGGTCTGATAGGGGATGGAAGGAGGGGAGGCATCCCACAACTGTTTATCTATGGAAGAAATTAAAAAAAAAAAGAATGGCAAAGTGGTAAAGGTCTCAGCAAAAGTGGGTGAATTGAGAGATGAGACACTGTGTGCAGGGAGTGGAAAGAGCTCTGGAAGAGGGGAACGAGGGTTACTGAGGCCCACTCTTGAACCTAAGTCCTGAGCAGATCCCATTAACATAAAACATGGTCCACCGAACTGACCACCATCACACAGGGAATAGGCTTGATGGAAGGTATCAGGCTGGCATCACATGAGAAGGTTCTGGCAGAAGAGATATGGGATTATGTCGGGTCAAGGCCGTTTCATCTTTCCAGTTGCCTGTACCGAGGCAGGTGACTGGCAGGATTTCAAAGCCTCTGCACTACTGATATTGGGGACCAGATTGCCAC
>PVHY01024163.1:0-19988 GCA_004024945.1 Uropsilus gracilis
CTGCAGTTTTTGGAGCTGAAAGCAGAGAGCAGTTGGCTGGCTTTTGCATATCAATGGTAAAGGTGATCAGTGAAAATGCTAATAAAGAGTGTGTAGCCTGCTTTGTAGAGAGTAGCAGGCAAATGAGAGTATCCAGTTAAGGTTAAAGGTAATTGCAGTTAAGTACTGTTTGTAGCCTGCTTTGGAGAGAGAAGCAGGCGGATAGGGGTAAACAGTTAAGTCAAGTCAAAAAGTCTCTTTTTACCCACTTTCAAAGCCAGTTTGCTTTAGCTATCACCTTGTGGTCAGCAATATCTCCTAGTGATGCTCTTTCCCCTTGAAATGTAAGAAAACAAAGTTTCTTAGGCCTAGAGTATAAATAAAGGAAAAGGAAATGGTTGGACAGAGAGATATACCTTGTTACTATGTCACTGCTGCTTCTACGGATACATGGCCTTGGTTACCTGTTAACCTGCCTTGCTTACATAAATAATAAAAAAGTGACTATATTGACCAGTGTTACTGCACCTATCTTGTGACTGCAAGGTAAAATGATAACAAGAGATGACAAACGTTTTTGCTCCAGGTTTACAACTCCTGAGTGAAAACTGTACAGAGTTCAGAGGAATTCCAGAACCCTAAGATCTGTCTCTACCAACCCCCTGCTCTGGCCACTGATTGCTGGTGGGCAGAGATGTAACTTGCAGAGTTACACAGAAACACCTGAGAAAAACAGATGATTCCTGGGGTAAGAGCTTCAGTAAGGCAAGAGCCAGCACCAGGGCAGTCTTACACACCTTGCTTCCCAAACTCCCAACATCCCAAATCAAGAGATAGCAGTTCATTTAGGGGACTGTGAAACCCAAACTAGAGGTTCCTTTTATCTAAAACTATTAGAAAGTTACTGATTTTATTTAAGGTAAAGACCAAATGTAAAGAACCTACACTTTATAGACTTCTTTACTTCAAATAGAGTCAAACCATCTGTGCCTCCATAACCCTTCACCTGTGCTCACCTTGATGCCATCTGTTTCTTGTCTTCCAAAAATTCTTCCAAACTGGCCTGTCAAGTCTGTCCTTCTGGTTTTTTCAGCTCTGTTGCATATTTTATCTTAAATTTACATTTATTTAGTTATTTCAATAGAATTTTTATAAGGAGAGAAAAAAGAACCCCTGAGCTCAAATTAACACTTTTAAAATGGGTCTTGTTGTACTTCTGGCAGATTTTATGTTGCATATTTTTAAATTCATTATCATAATTTTTTTAATCAGAAAGAAAAATGTGGAGGAAGAATTTCTTTATGGTAAAGTCACCTCAACCCTAAAAGTTTTGGTGAATTCATGTCTACTTTAAAAGGTAAACAGCAAACCCATGGGTGTCAGGCAGCTCCTAGAGATAAGTTAATGCATCTATTTAAATGCTCTACTCATTGGACTAATATGTTACATGGAAGTAAACTACTTTGCTTAATTGCAGACCAGAGAATAAGAGAGAGTGAGTAAGTTAAACCTAAATGATATTCAAAGTAGCTCCTTTATATTTACATACTTTTAAGGGTATTTTAGAGGATTGATGTTTCTGTGATATTTGAATTTAGTCACAATTATATAAACTGTATTAATTAAAAGAGTAGATGTTCGGTCTGAGAAATTAGTGAACCAGGTATTGCATGGTATGGGATGTGTATTGTACCCAATGGTGGCAGCCAAGGTTAATGTCAAAAAAAGTCACTATCTATATTTGGAAAATAGGAGGAAACCTATGGAGCATAGAGTGATAGAGGACTGTGTGAATGTCAGAGATTCAGGACCTTGGAAGTGACAGCAACAGGTTTGGACTTATGTTACAGAGAGATGTGAGAAGGTTTGGGAGTCATTTGGTGACTGGTGATATTCATGAAGAAGGCAGAACTCAAAGATTATGAATGTCTGGGTTCTGTGATTTAATTGCTCCAACAGGGAGAACAGAAGGAGATTATTCAAACAACATTGAACCACCATCTTACCAGTTGCCAGTTGATTGTTTGATGAAAACTTAGAGCAGAAAAATTTTGGATGAAATATCTCAAGGACAAATATCAGATATAGATAAGGATGATTAAGAATCTTAGACCAAGCCCAATTATAGAAGTTTTCAGAAATCTGAGGTGGGACCGGAAAAGATTATCAAGCAGAGAGGGTTATAGATCTTAGAAGGTCAAGTAAGCCTGACCCTGAGGCCATAATTTCCACAGTAATTCCTTCAAAAAACATTATAAAAAGCCACCCCTTACTCCTGTAAAATGCAGCTCTTTAAAAACTGCCTGCCTTTGTCTATGCAAGAAAGGTGTTCCTCTTCTTAATCCTTTTCAAAACTGCAATTGTATTTTAAGACTACCTGTCAATACAGGTATCTTCTTTCCATTTTCTCCTTTCCTCAATCAACTTACCATGTGATGAAAAATGGGAAACATCTACATTCTGAATGAGGGATCCAAGAATCTCACAACTCCAACATATGAACCTTATTATTATGGAGGGAGTCAAGTTTTATGCTATTATTGAAAGTGAGTAAGGGAATCACCCCTTTTAGTTTTAATCAATGAGTGTTCGTCTTCCCTCATGCAGGCAGTTGGCCAAAGGTCACACTTTTGTGATAAGGGTAAGCATAAGAGTTTATTCCCAAATAGGAGCAGACAAACTAAGTTTCACCCTCACAAATGCCCCAGATAGAAAGGTACCCCACTTCTTGGGGAGCAGCATGGGTTTTACCTCAGTTTTAGTGTGGTTCAGTCTGAAGGTTATGTCCTTGTCTTCCATCCTCAGTCACTATAGCTGGTATGGAGTGAGTTCCAAAATCAACACACGGTGTAGCTCGGCCCCTCTGTCTCTCACTCTTCTTCCTCTCTGGGTTGTCAGGACAGCTCACTCTGTAATGAACTCTTCTTCTCCTTCTCCACCTTCATCCCACTCCCTGGCCTTCAAAGATTGGAAGGCTGGGAGCCCCAAAAGGTTCAGCAGTTCCCAGGTCCTTCTTTTAGAAGCAAAACTATTCATGCCTGCGCCAGATGCCTGATGCCAGATCAGCTCTCTTCTTAGCTAATCTCCAGTTCCTTTCTCCTCCAAAAGACACAGCTACCGTATTCTTTCTGCTTCAACCCTGAAGTGACCTGAACCACCAAGACTCACTCAAAATAGCAGCAGGAACCACTTCAGGCATCTCACAATGAAAACAGATACAAGCAAGTTCTCTTCAGGTCTCTAACAATGCCCAAACTTCACAGTTTCAAAGTTAAAGCAAGTTTCAAGTACCATGTTTCCAATTCAGCTTACAAAGGTCACAAGTTTCTCCAGCATGCTTCCCTGGCCTCTTCAACAGCCCAGGCTGGAAGCCCACAGTGTGGCTTCCTTCCCTGCCCTGCTGCCACATATGGCAGCAGCAGCTCCAAGCCTCCAGTCTCTTTGCTGGTCCTCTGCTCTCTCTCTTTTCCTGCTTTCTCTCTCCCGTCTCTCCAGGTGCACTCCTTCTTAAATGCCCTCTCTCTGTTACGCTCATGAGAAGCCTTGGTTTCCCTTCTCCAAGTCTCCACCCACCAGGGCACAACGGCTGCTGTCTAACGCAATCATACCATGCTGGGGCCACCAATTTGACCACAGCACCCTCATCTTTATCATCTGAAGCAGCAACAACAGTTGGCAGTTCTAAAGAGGGTGGACTTTGTTTTTGCTTGTTTTATCTCTAGGTGGAATTAGGGTCTTTTCCATTTTCCAACTTCAACTGATGACGATTGTGAGGAGTCATGGGTACTAAACTTCTGCCCACCTCAGAGTTGACATTTAGCTTTAGAGCAGTCATTCTCACTAAGGGAAAGGAAGGTGATTCAGGTTCCCATGAGACACAGGGCTATGTCTAAAGACAGTTACTGGCACAGCAAAGAGCCAGGTGCTCCTGACAGCTACTATGAAGCAGGGATGTTTGTTGCTGAATAGTCAGCCGAGCATAGGTTCCACAACATGGGATGAATGATCCTGCCCCCAAGTTCCAGTATTGTTCAGACTAGAAAACTGCACTAGACTCTGCTGTGTTATGGTTAGGTTAATATTACTGATCATATTTAAATTGTTTTTTAGTGCCAGTACTCCCATCCTTCCCTCTTAAATTTTGTAATTGCCATTTGTCCCATTGCTAGGAAATGTTTTAAGTCATTTTTTATATAACCTCTATAAAGAAGAAGAAAAAAAGCTCTATAAAGCTTTCCTAAGCTCCCAATACTGTAATATATCTACTTACAACCTTCATAAACAAACTCACTGGAAGATGAGGCTATTTAGCCAGTTGTTCTCCATCCTCTTTGCAGACATATTTTTCCAGTAGATGTACTTCCTCAGGCATTTGCTTAGTGCTACATTCTCTTGATCACCTGTTCTTATTTTGCCTGGCTTTTTATTTCTGTTATTTTATATAATATATTCTTATGAGTAGTGGCCCTATATATATGGTGCATCAAATATTAAATTAGATATCTAAAATATCACTGGTAGTTTAATCATTTCTCATTTTCACTTAGAAAAATTGTAAACTTGATTTTTTTTTGAAATTTACTTATGATCACTTCTTCCTTCACTTTTTGTCAGAAAGAACTTCTCCAGCCTAAGATACCATTTTTTCTAATGTGTCAAGCTATTTTTTGTATGCAGTTATATTAAGCGTACAGGATTTATTGTGGTATTTATTATGAAATATCCTTCAATAGTTAAACAGTTCTCACAGGTTGTTTACTAAACAATCTACCTTTTCCCACAATTGTGAAATGCCAGTTTTATCATATTCTAAATATAATGTCAGTTTCTGGGGATTACGCCCAATTTCATTGAACTAAAATTTTCCTGCATCCATCTTTGTTGTAATTATTTAAACTATTTTTTTTCATAACTGTCAGTCTTCATTGATTATGGTTACTTTTAAGAATCATCTTTTTAAATATTTCCTTGTTCATTTCATCTTTCAAAAGAACATTAGGGTATTTTTTATATAGTTTCAAAAAATATCCCATTGAGACCTTAGTTTGGAATTTTTTACATTTTCAAATTAGTACTGGATATGTTTGATTCATCTTCTATTTCTCTTTTCCATCATTTTTATATCCTTTCTATTTCTCTGAGTTCTAGGAGAATTTCTGATTTGCTTTCTCTAGACTAATCTGATTTTCTCTATTGTCTGTCATTCTCCTGGCATGACACTTGAGTTTAACCATCCTTTTTCTGCTCCTGAAATCTTTACTGACCACAAAGCATTTCCTTTGTGGGACTCTTTCCTCCCCTCTCAGTAATGTTTGTGAATTAGAGATACCTTCATTCTCTCTCTTGTCCCTTGCTGTGGGTCTATTTTGTTGCAATGCATCAGCATGAATGCCTCCGAATGAAGAAACCAGCCTTCATTATTTTTCATATAGCCTCTAGAAAGAAGAGACTGAGAGTGTCCATTCCTCCCTCTCAGAACGAAGTGTGTGTTTATTCTCTCTCATTCACAAGAACTGGCTTCCATAAAGATTGCTGTTCACAGAATTGAGGCTCAGGGATCACAGAGTGAAAATCTGAGATTTATGCCGGTGGGCCTCATCACCTCTTCAGAGGTCGGGGGAAAGGTGTTGGAGCCCAACGTGGGGTCATGCCACCGGCATCCTGCTCCTCCACTGAGTAGCCACGAATTAGCCCCAGCAGGATCTCCAAGGCTTGCTGGGGACAGCTGCCCTTGTTTTAAGTCCAGAGCCTTATCCTCCTGCCAGAGCCATCTGTGCACCTGAGCCCACACTGCTGTGGGCACCTGCTACCAAGGCATTGAGGGGATTAAAATGGGTCTCCCAGGACCTGGCTGGTGAGTGACAGCACCATGGATGGACTCTGGGACCAGCCCACCTGCAATTAATCTGAAAGATATGTGAGCTACTGACACTCCCTAGTTTACACATGTAGGTTTCTCTTTTTGTTAATGTGCATAGTAAGGGGCACCTAGGGAGCCCCTAACTTGCTTGTTGTCAATAGATTTTGCAGTCTGCCACACAAAGAAAAAAACATACTCTCAGTTAAAGAACCTTTAACATAAAATATCTTCAATAGAATTAGTAATAGGAAGACGAGAAAAAGTGTTAGCTGACAAGATGAGGGGCACCCTGGAGACACCTGCCTCCTCTAAGTGTGTTCTGTATCCACTACATAAAAGCAGCACATATTCTAGTGTATAAGACCTTCAACAGGAAAGAACTTTAACACAATTAGTGTGTAACAACATGTAATAAAGAGAAGAGAAAGAATATAGCTAAAACAGTTTCCATATGAAGGACCCAGATTTGCCCACCCCCTCCATGGAGAAATGCTCAGTTAAACAGATTTGGTCCAAAGTGGGACAGCTGAGGGCCCTGACAGCTTGTCACAAGTCAAAGGCACCTTCCGGTGGGAACCCACAGGGAAGGGGCACAAGGATCAGGTAAGTGTGCGAAGAAAGGAACAAAATCAAAATCAAGATAAAGGCTGCCATTGTCCACCTCCCCACGTTTGTCTCACTTATGTCTCTTTCAGGTGTCTTTCCAAGTCCCCCAAATCTCTGTTATAAGTCCAAGGCTGAGAAGCAAGCGTGGTTTCTTCACAACTTTTTGCTCCATGAGCCTCTTCCAATCTTTTCCTTCCTTCACCAATTTTTGCTTCCGTTTTTACACTTTCTTCCAGGTCTTTGCCCAGTTCTTTCTAGCTTCTCCTCCCTACTCAGCGCCACCCTCACTTGGGTAGGGTACCACTCTGGAGCCTCCCCTTTCTGTAGATATCACACTGTTGCAATAGGATAATAGTTTCCCAATGAAACACCCAAAGTTACCCATCCCTTTGTGGCCAACTGCCCAGTCGAGCAGAGTTGGCATGAAGCGGGATTGCTGAGGCCCAAAAGCTTGCCACAAATCAAAGGCACCTTCTGCACCATGAGAGAAGAGGCAGAAGGGTCCAAGCAAGTCTGGGATGAAAGGAGCAAAGTCAAAATACGCATTAAGATAATAACTGCCATTGTCAGCCAACCCCCGGGTCTCTCACCCATGTCTCTGTATCTTTCAGTTGTCTCTCCCCAAGAATCCCCCAAGTCCTTCATACAAGTCCAAGGCTGTAAGCAAGTATGGCTTCTTGGCATGTCTCTGTTCTATATGCCTCAAGTCTCCCTCTTGGTCTTCGTTCTTTCTCCCAGTCTTCTCTAGCTTTCCCTCCCTGGCAGGGAACCTGAAAACTCCCATTTAACTGAGGACTATCCTGTTGCACTATCATGATTCTTATTCCAGAAGCTACCCCTCCCTCCCTCCTTTTGAGTTGTAGTGAAAAGACTTCCCAGGCCTCTCAGACCTACCAGACCTTATCTGAAACATAAAGATAGCCCATATATGGGTTTCTCTGGAGGGGTTGTGTGGGAGGCATTTTCTATCCCTAACAGTATCATGAAGTGTGAGAGTGGGAATGCAATGGTTTTGAATCTACTCTGCATGTATGTAATTTTATATATGAGCAACAACTTAATTACCATAAGGAGACATTTGACTGGTTAATTCCTATTCTGGAAAGCTTTTATAGTGGTCCATTAAATATTTTTTGGATGTTTTTCAGAGAACAGGGCATATCTTTATTTTTGAGGTCACCTTTTATTTAGACAGATTCAATATAAATAATGTCATGAACTAAAACATTGCAATGGGAAAGTGGTACTTTCACTTTATAACTCAGTTCTTTTTTATGACCTTTGAAATGGCAAGGTTAGAATCAATGATAATTGTGCTTAGTGCTTATTAATACATTTATAATATGCTCCCTTATACATTTATAATATGCTCCTCTTAGTGCTTATTAATACATTTGCAATATGCTCCCTATGGAGTGTCTTCAATTGTAATTTTAATTAAGGAGTTTGAAAGATGATGTTTGGTGCACTTTTTAGTGCTGAGCAAAAGCAGAAACAAAGTACTTATGGTGAAGTTGTAAGAGTCCCCAAACTGAAAGATCACCTTTTCCAATTTACCAACAGCTAGAGTCCAAGAGATCATAATTCAGTTACTTGATATACTGCAGCCCTGACCTTCATATTAGGTCAAGGTGTGTGAGCCTAGAGATTTCCAGATTAAAGATGTAGACAAGTAAAATCATCACATTTATCTGACCTTTCTCTATTGGTTGTCCTGCTTAGTCTAGAACTTCAGGCAACCCCAGATCTTTAGGAAAACCCTCTTGTTAGATTCTACTAGGGGTTCCCTCTCAAATCAAAACAACTCTAACAGGAATTGTTCTTTAACCCTGGAATGCTATGACCCCTTATCGAATCCACAACCCACCTCCAATCAGAGTCAGTTTCTATCAATTGTTTTTTATCATTCACCCAAGCATGTTTAAATTTACATTTTCCCACTTAGTTTGTTGGTATTGTTTTCACTTGTTTGGAATCCCAGGTGTTATTTTTCTTCTTGCTTCAAATTCAGCTGTGCCACTTTCCAGCCTTGTGATCTTAACTGGTTATTTTAATGCTTTAGACTATTTTCTCACTTTTATGATGGGTATAGTATACTAAATCCCTCAGTGATTATGAGAACTTAATTAGAAAAATATGAAAGATGAAACCTAATAAACTATCAGGACAAGAAAACGTAAGCATGAAGAAAACACAGCTGACTACCTTATTTACTTATTTACCCTTTGTATTACTAGCATTGGAAATGGCATCTATAAGTGGCACTCATTTTTTAAAATTGATAAAGAAACAAAATGCTTTATAAGTCACTGAATGTAATTATTCAAACCTTTCCAAGTTTCACAGTTTACCATATGACAAACATTAAAAGGAATATTATTGTTGTAATTAAGTTGAACATGATGTGTTTCATTAGTGTGGAGCCCCCATTGTGAGTGCTAGAGTATTTTCTTAGACATTTCTCTACAAAAGTATTACTTCCAAAATGAGGACAAATTTTGCATGAAGAATATTTGGTACTAAACACTGGATTTATTAAGATGAGTTCTTCTTACAGCACTTTCTGAAATACAATTATATGGACATAAAGATGGACAATACAATCTTATCTCCCTTTAGCTAAAGAGTTTTGGCAATGTAATTTGTGCAAAGTTTATGTGAACTTCTTCGTTTCTCTGCTGTTTCTTGGTTTGGAGATAAATTATGCATGTTAAGTAGATTATTTGTGTTCAACTTGGCTTTGACACTGAGAGAATGAAGTTTGTCAAAATAAATTAATTGATTATAAGCAGCCCTTTGGAAAGTGAGCCTGCATATTTCCTGATATAAAAAGCTGAAACTACACCAAAAGAACCATATGAATCCTCAAATAGTTGAGGGCCCCAGGCAGTTGATGACTGAGCGCATCTAGCAGGCATTGAATTTTAAAAGTAAAATTGCTTTCCTCTAAAATTAAAAGTATATAGCATAGGGACACCACCATTTCTTGTTAGCACTTTGTGCAAAACCTAATTAAACCACTGGGTTCATTAACACGAACATTTTCAATGACACCGAATTCTTTTTATACCCAACGTTAGGGATTCAGAGCAACAAATGTGACAAGCTACATACAAACTCTTTTAGTCTTGATACCTTTCCTGAAGAAATTGCTATCTGAAGTATAACTCTTTTCCCCAAGTCTCAGAGAAGAGTCTCTCCTGTGACTATCTTGATATTTAGAAAAAAAATTCTTTGAAATCTAAATATTATGCATTAGTTAGAGACTAATCTGTGAGGAAACATTTTCCAGGTGTGGTTGGCTCATTCATTCATT
Source organism: Uropsilus gracilis (assembly GCA_004024945.1). Taxonomy (NCBI): domain Eukaryota; kingdom Metazoa; phylum Chordata; class Mammalia; order Eulipotyphla; family Talpidae; genus Uropsilus; species Uropsilus gracilis. Next base: position 9,762 of record PVHY01024163.1, read on the forward strand.
TCGCTAAGTCTGTTATGAGATGTTAATTTTTAAAAAATATTTAACCTATCAAGGTCAACCCTGGAAATGAGAGTGACAACCATGTTAAGTTATAGGATTATAATTCCTTCTACCATGCAGAGTGATTTCACATACTGTTTCAATTTAATTTGGCAAATATTTTTAGAGAAACTCCCTGACAAATAGTGAGAATATAATCTTGAATAAGTAATAGACTCTAACTATAATGAATTTTTAGGTTAACAGGAAAGACTATCATAGACACATTTTTAATGAATTCAGAAAGTGTAGATAAAGGAATAATTAATTCTCCATGGTGATCCAAGATGAATAGGCAGAAGAATCGAAAGTTGGATTCAAAGTCTTAAGAGATGAATAGGAACATGCCACAGGTCATAATAAAATGAACAGCCTGTTCAGTGATGATAGGCCACAAGAGAAAAAGGCACACAGCCCGGTGTGGCCAAAAGGTGCAGTGGCAGGAGCTACATGAGACATGACTAAGGCAGAACAAGACTGGTGTGAACTCTGTTAGTGCAGGGAGATAACAATTGCCCACATTTCATATATCACTTAAACCAAATTATAACAAGCTAAAGAGTACCTCTATTCCTTCAAAAATGTTTTATTGAGTGCTCTGTTATACACTAGCAGTATTCTAGGCCTGACGCACACAAGAGGCTTCTCAATTTCTTGGATTTTATGTTCAAAATAGTTAAAATAGTCAAAAACCAAGAGGTAAAAAAGAATATCAAAATATGGTAAATACTATTTAAGATACTAACATGGGATAATGTGACACCAAAACAGTGAGATTGTGCAATTCACAAAGATCATCAGGGAAGTCTCTCCAAAGGAGTTGTACTTAATTGAGATTTAGATCACAAAAAAGAGTCAAATTTGCAAAAATCTGAGGGAAGAACATTCCTAGTTGAAAGAAAAAAGTTCTGAGGAAAAAAGACTTGAGTGTGTTTGAAGAATAGAAAAACATGAGTAACTACAGTGTAAGAAGTTTTGAATATGTATTAAATGACTGCATACTAGAGCATCCCCAAACTTCAATGACTTAAATAGCAATGACTTATTTTACTAAATATCCTAAATATCATTAATTTACACTGGGTTCAGGTTGGAATCTCCCTCAAACACCTCTGGACAGCATGGATCATGTAGACCTCTTGACTAATCTTGTCTTGATTATCATGTTTGTGGCCTTGGTTGGGAGAATTGAGGTAACAGTACTGCTCCTGTGTCCTTTGATGTTCTAGTCAGTTATCCCAGCTTGGTGACTGCACAGGCTCCCAAGGAGAGCAGAAGTTGCCTGAACTCTTGAGCTCTAACCTCAGAACTACTAGCACATCACCACTTCTGAAAATTTCTGTCACAGAATATAGAAGCAATAATAAGTATCAAAGACTTGCCCAGATGCAAAAGGAAAAGAAATCAAATACTCTTGATGGAAAGAATCTAAAAGTCACATCATAAAGAGAGTGAGAGAAGGATTTAGAGAAAAATGAGGTGCTGTGCCTGGTTTCCCCATAGACTACTGTAATTCTGAAGAGGCTGGCTATAGATAGACCATGTAGCACTTGGAAATCTTTTTTGTTTAGCTCATGACAGATAAGAAGCTAGTGTGTGAAGGGAGGGTCTCTATATATGATGATAAAATAACACTAACAACAAGGATGAAGTAAATATTTTAAAGATAATTTTTATGTAATTTTTTAACTGGAAGAGACTTTGTTGATTCAAATGCAATCTTCTCATCCTCACTGATTTCAGGATTTCACAGAAGAGCTGGCATTTAAAAGCAGGTCTCCTAACTTCCATGCAGTCAACCCACCCACAGTGCTATTTATTTCATTAAAGAGGCTCTGAGGGTTTACCACCATCTAAAGGGTTAAGAAATGCAAAGGTAGACAAATAAAGTTATAGAGTCCCCACTTCTAGAAGTTCAGTTGCTATCACAACACAGAAAACTTTGATGATAAGAAATAAATCTGATATTTCTCTCCATGTGAAAATTCTATCATCTGATATTCTCAACCATTGTTAAATCTAGTACTGACTGAAAACTTGCCTTACTCTTCTAACCTTGGTTTCTGAAACACCAAAAATAAATGTTGCCAATATTGGTTATGTGAAGCTATTCCAACAATATTTTCATCTATTGAAAATTTCTCAGAATTGATCTGTTCCCTCTCTGCATACTAACTTCCATGAAATCAAGGACCCAGGTCCCATTCTTCTTCATGTACCCAGTTGTTCACATAGCACCCTGCACCAACCAGACCATCAAGAAATATTTGTGGAACAAATGAATGAGTGAAGTCTTTCTCAGGAATAGAGGAGAAACATATGAAAAGTCATCAGAAATTTTCAATAATTAGAATAATTTGAAGCCATTAATTGCTGGACAAATATGCTATGAGAAGCTGATTTCATCACTATGTGATCATTGAGCCCTTTAATAAAAATGTTCTGCTTTCAAGAAAATGATTCATTTCTATTCTGTATTCTAATAGATTTTGGAGAGATTACCATTGAAAACATGGATTTTTTTATATTCGCTGAATGCTATATACATAAGTATTTTTCCTGGAAAATTCACTTACATGGAATAATTTATTTTCTGATAACTCCTGATAAATATCACGTGAATATCTCACATGCATGTATTTCTTAGAGTTTAAACACATAAAACCTGATTGTTATCCCAGAAGCAACAATGAAGAGCCAGGTAGAGTCACTACTACTCAACTGGTGCTCTTAAACGGCTGGTCTCCCAAGGTGACCCAGCAAGCAGATAACTGAATGTAAAAGTGGGCGATTTATCATTTCATTCTGGGAGGATGTGAAGAAATTCTCAGCTTATAGGATGCACTTGGACCATTTAAGTACATGTTGACAATGATGGATGTGCTTTTGTTTTTTGGTTTATAATGGATAGATCAGGGCCAGCACAAGACCCCTTATCTTCTGACCCAGGGAGAATCTCTCTCCATGGAGCATAACCCTCATAGATGACCCTGCAAGGGATCCAAACTGGGGTGAAATAAGAGATTGTAAGTTTTACAAGACATAAAACAATGACTCCAAACCTGATTTTATAGGTTTATGAATATCTCCGGAGAATAATTCTTCCTTTTTCCCTGCTTCTGTTACAGGCACTAGAACCCGTTTGCTCATGGAATCTGTGGGAGTAGCATTTTTCCCTATTCCTTGCTCATTCTGTGCCCACATCAGGCTTAAATAAATAGAAAAGCCCAGGTAAATAAATAAAAGATATTTCATTCAAGTTTTATATCAGGACTGCATTGCCTTGCAAATTCTGTTATTGGGAATTACCTATTTTGGCAGCAAACATATAATTTTTATCAAAGATTCTTTACAAAGCAGATTATATTGGTAAGCAGTCTCTCTTTTTTGTTGGTTTAGAGACTAGATTTTACAGATTTCAAAGCTCAGAAGTCAGCTCTACAGTCTGGTCCAGTTCCCCTGCCAGGCCCTAATTCTTCAGTCAGTGTGGTTTCTTAAAATTTCTCAAGAAGTTAATCTTCTCTTTTTCTTGACCATTGCTTTTCTCTTTTGAGAGGCAATGATTCCCTTACTAGGAATGCTTCAATACTTTGCAAAATATTATATTATTTTGATAATATAATTATTATTATAATAATATAATATATTAATATTATAATATGATTATTATATTCTTATAATAATATAAAATAATATTTCCAATACTTTCCAAAACAAAAAATATCTGACCTAACCCTTCATTGAGGAATTTTCACCCTTCTATGCAGTCTCTTCAAGACTTTCTGAGATGAATGAAATTATAATGGGGTCAAGAGCTAGTTGGGAGTCTTCCCAATAATATTTTAACTACAACCACAAATATGCCCCTCCTCCCAAAATTGCCATTCAATTTTGGAATGGAACAGACACAACTCAATACAGGAAAACTTAAAACCGTTTGGTTTTTATGTCCCAAACTCAAGTCATGACCCCTCCTTCTTTCAGACACATCCCATAAGAACTAAATTCATTTCTCCAAAAGAGAATTTGGGTCATATACATTATCCTAAGTGTTCCTATCTTACCGTCAAGAAAATAGCTGTCATTAGAAATGTAAAATAAACCATGTAGGTGATAATAAACTTTCCATGAGACACACTTTAAAAATGTGTACACAAAACCATTAATAATGATAGATTTCATTTAGCACAATATATCTAAATGCTATCATTATAGCACAATAAATCTAAATGCTATCATTTCATCACATAATCAGAATTCTAAAATATATTCATGAGGTATTGGTGTTCTTATTTTCATCTTCATTCTTCAACATCCAGTATGTATTTTATACACACAGCACACCTCAATATAGATCAACCATGTTTTAGATGGCCCACAACCACACATGATGTGGCCTCTGACTTACAGGTCTAAGAGCTCTAGACAGCTGTTCCTCAGATTTTGTCAGACTGTCTCTTCAGAAATGCCAACCTATTGTTTCCATTCCTGTTGCTTCTGGCCTTCCTCATCAGACAGGAATCTATCTTTGTGTTTCTAAGAAAGTCACCAGAAACCTGAAGCCCAGCAGGGAAAAATTAACTTCAGACCTTACAGTGATTTCTTCCATGAGCATAATACCAAAGCTGGCAAGTAAGGCGAAGAGAAGTCACTGTTCCTTTCCTTCATCAACCCCCTTTCCAAACTGCTTGCATCCTGGAGAGGGAAGAGGCCTCTGTCTTTGCTTTCTAGGTCACCACTGAGTGATTCATCCCACAGTGGACTGTGATTTACAAGGTTTCTCTCTGCAAGTCACTACTGCTAATGCCAGGTCAACATTAAGGTTGATGCTGACAGACTGGAAAATAAAAGGTTTGTTCCATCAGCCCATTGAGAAATCCAGGCCCAAGCCCATTTATAGAACATTTGCTAATAGATAAGTGAACACAAATCAAGTGTGCCTGATTGTAAATGAATAGCTCTCATGTACAAAGTAAACTCTCAAAACTCCATTTTTCAGTCAAGATAAGGGTGACTAATGACTCACTTTTGTTTCAACCAAAGCCTAAGTGCTTCTTTCTAGCAGGAAATGAACCTGAATCCCCACTTCCACCCAAAAGAGGTTGAGTAGCTCTGAGCACTAACATGTTACCCATCAAAGATGCAGTTAGCCAAAACCTGATTCCCTTAGCCATTTAAAGTCTGCCTTAAAATGCCACCTCCATGGAGAAATGAACTTCCCCTCTAGCCATGACCAGAATTTCAAATACTCATTGATTTCCTTCCCAGGTAGTTTTTTATTTTGTATTTCATCAGACACCTACCTTGTAATATGAAGGGGAAACCAGACTAGAATGTAATGTTGGGACATCTAAATTCAAACCCAGAGTATAAATGAGTAGAGTTTTCTAGGCCGTGATACCCCAGTTCCAGGCAACACTCACTCTGATTCATGTGGAAACTGTGTTGGTTTGGTGGTTATGATGGAAGATTGTCTGTTTACTCTAGGTAGCCCATGGTGAGTCTGAGTTTGTTAGGAGAGAGATAGTTTGGGTGCAATAGCCCCAAGGGAGAGGCAGGGTTGGATCCTGGCAGATCTATGGAGGTTGGTTTTCTTTTTACTTTCAGTACATTAAATCAGAGGAAGCTAAGAGGTGCTAGTAGTTGCTTTAGAATGTTTTTAAGATATTATCTTCAGTAGGGAACCCTGATTACTCTATAGATTTTTTTCTTATTTTCTCCAATTTCCAGCCTCTGCTAGTTCCTGGCCTCAAAAATTAAATTTACACATGTTGCTTTTTGCCACTAACTTTATCTGACACTTCTTAAATATCTACTGATCTGATTGTGACTCCTATTTCACTTCTTGTGTCTAATGTTGATTTACGTCAGTAAAATTGCACTCTGGGGATGTGCTGATTGTCAAATTGTAGCAATAGAGATTTACACTAGATAGAAGGAAGGACTTCCTTACAAGAAGTATGAAAAAGCTTCTCAGATGTTTTATGAAATGTACTAGAGAAATGAGCAAGGGTACCACTCTACTGTGACCTCCCTGGAAAGTCCATATGTATGGCTGTCTTTGTGTAGTCACCTCTGCCAGGGCTGATAGCATGACTACTGACTCTCAAAATGTGGTGTGGGTTGGAAATGAAGCTGTATGTCTGCAATCATGTTAGTAGGGATGTAGTGGAAGGAGGTAGGGGGAAAATGAATTGAGAAGAGGAAGAAGAAAAAGAAACCTGGAACTGAACATTTTCAGAATTCAGAGAAGCACAATGAATACTGGAAAATTTTTCACTAAAGTGAACTGTGCATTTGGTAGATAGTTGATCTTTTTCTGAACAAAGGGAATAGCTGACAGGCTGACTCCTCTCGGAAAAAAGTCCCTGCTCCTCACCCTCAATCCCTACTCTCAGGGATGAAATGCCATAGGGTGCCATTCTCATACATCCTTCAGGCCAGCAGACATCCTGAAAGATCCAGAGAAGGTTATTTTTCTTACCAACTGCCTGGGTCCCCACCTTCCTAGCACCCTCTCATATGCCACAGACTGGGAAGTAGAGTGGTGGGACAGACACACACCATGGACCCCAACAAACAGAAAGTTATGCAGCACTTTCTAGTCAGGAAGGTCCACCTCCATCCTTACCCCACAAGCACCTGGTACTGTTTGTTGAACAAAAGAGGAAAAAATAAATGTTTGGGCAAAAATGGAACAGGCTGAATATGAATTGACAACAAGGTTTCTTGTAGGCACAAGGTCTCCCTCTCATGCCTGTCAGGGCTGTCTGCTCTCACTTGGGTTTACTTACCCTGCATCCAGTTCACTACCCTGGTGCAAGTCTAGAGCCAGCAAGGTACACCTGCCAAACATGCATTAGGGAATGGTAGTCAGGGTTCCCTGAACATGAAAGCGTCTACTTCCCAGTGTTAACAATTAACCTACAGGACTTGGCCAGCATCTATCTCTATTAACAACTCCATCACTAGTGCTAACAAATACGATTCCTGTCTCAGGCTCCCCATTGGGAACAAGTGTAGCACCCATGAAGAACATTGCGGTCAGGAGTCAGACTGTCACCTGACCTTATAGGTTGTTACTACACCAAAAATACCCAACATCATGTGTGGAAAATGTCCCCCCCCACTCAAAAAATGTAGCTACAACTCCCAGTCCCTGCTCTTCTTATAGCCACCAAATCATTCCATTCAGGCTTCCAGATAGATTATTACTGACCCAAAGTTAGGCTGATGTAAGCAAATAAAAACAATAAAACCCTCCTACAGAATAATTTATTCAAGACACTCAAGTGCTTCAAAATTCTATGGTTTGCATGTGTCTACACAAACTCAAACACATATGTATGTATATAATTTGATTTTTTTCTGTATTCTGTTTCTTGTATTTTGTATCAACTTTATAGATGCACATGTGATGAAGTAGCATTTCAACAAAATTTTCTGTACAATTTTCTTCAAACACCAGATTTAATAGCACATCCTCTAAGGGGTTTTTTTTTTTTTTTTTTTAATCTCTCTTACTTATTCTCAACCAGATTTTTCTGAGATCATCTCCAAGTAAACAACTTCTTGGGGATCCCATGTCTGATTCTGAGGGAATCTAGAGAGTTGGCAATAGCATTCTCCCCCAGGAGCCAGGAGACCATCTGAGATACAGGAAACCTACATCTCTCTCTCTCTGAGAGTAGAATCAGAATAGCACTAACTTGTGCTGATACTGAAGGAACAATGCCTGCTCTCTCCACTGCCTCTCCTTTTTATGCTGTGATTTGTGAGATTGTGTATGATGCCATGATGACATAGTGTGGTTCTAAGGGTTGAAACACAGGTGATTTTCTGTTACCTGAGTGATTCTCAGGTCCCAGCTAGTTCAGCCTTAGCCAACACTGCCGTCCCAATTCAATAGCAAAAGGTAATGAAAATTAATTTAGCATTTCTCCACATCTTTGAAAAAGTTAATGGGAGTTCTCCTTAGAGTCTATTTTTTCTCTGCTCCCTATTTTTCTCCAGTTACTAACCAGGGTGTCACTCCCCCTTTACTTAGTATCTCCTAGCTCCCTTAAACACCCTGTCCAAAAGCTTTTCTTTCTTTCTCCATAAACTCTCCCTAGCTAACCTTTAGTTATGTGAGTCCAATTAACATCTGCACAAGCACTAACTTTTCTCGCAACCTCTAAAGTCTCCATAGTAAAGAAGAGTTTTTACTGTGGGAACTGACTCAACTGTGCCCCGATAGAAGGTGGTGAGTGTGAAAAGGGAGAAACGTGAATAATCTATTTACTAATAGTGTTTGCTCCTGTTAAGCTTTCCTCCCTATATCTTTGTGAACTCTAGGAAATAGAAGCTCAACATTTATTGGGGCTTTCCAGAAGCTTCTTCTTTTTTAATTGGCCTGCCTCTTACTCTTCTCACAGGAGTGGACATAGTTTCTCCAAATGTATTGACCAATCCTAGCTGTGTACATTAGTTCCCCTCTTAACAAACTTGAACTTGAAAAATAAATAACTAAAAATAAATATTCATTTATTAGTGGTGTTTTTCTTCCCTTAGCAGCTGCCATCTGCTCCTCTCCTCCTCAACATACCCCCCTCTCCATCCAGAGTCCTCTTGAGACATTTTCATTCATTGTTCTCTATTCATTTTTGCATTCAACTGTCAGATATTTTTATAAAAAAGAAGAAATATGAAGAAACTCAAAATAGAAATAATAGAAATAAAAAAATCCTAGCATAAAAGAGACCTGGAAAATTTTTTTTCTAAAAAAAAAAAAAACCGTATAAACAACACATGAAAGCTTGAAAATAACAGAGAAAATGAAATTTTTATATAAGAGCTAGATGCAGGAGGACAATTATGTATGGCTGGAGAGACGAATAGTAACCAAATAGCTGTAGAACAACCTACAGCAGGGATGAAGGCTATAGATGAGGGGGGGAAATGTTTGCCTGCTTCTATTTAAAGACACTCCTTTAAAACGTGATGTGTCATTCAAATTTGCTTTGATGTGCCAGACATACCCAGTGTCCATCCTGGGCTTTAGATGCAACTTAAACCACTGAGCAGATTTTAAGATCTGCCATCCAGGTTACATGCTGATTTACTTGCCTAGGATGAGCTCCCAGCATGAGCACGGTTCTGAATGCGAAATAAAAGCAAGGACAGAACACTTCCAGTTCTATTTCCATCCCTAATGTGGCAAAAGAAAAGCCCAGTCCTCCAGCTTGGGACTCTAGTGCATTATTTGCCACTCGGAGGATCCGCAGGAACATGGCTTCAGGCCTGCCTTCTCTGAGATGAGCAATGTGACTAACTTCTGAAGAAGAGGTACCTGCTCCAAAAATGCATTGACATTGACTCATTTTCACTTGCCCAGGTCCCATGTAGAGGGAAAACATTACCAGTCGCTGTTTGAAAGGCAAAATGTATCTCCTATTGTCTGTGAGCAGGGTAATGTCAAGTGCCTGTGTGGGAGTTGTTTTGACTTGTTTTGTTTTGATGTAAGTCCGGAAACAATGAGTATGTTTGTCATTTTCTAAATATTATGGCCCCAAACCATTTGTGACTGGTGGTCTTTCATCTCCATGGGGTATCCCTCCCACAACCGCCGTCTGCTGGGACGCCTACAGATGTCAAAGTTTCGCCGGGTTCCTCTGAAGCCCGCCTCTGCTTTCAGCAGCTCTGAATAAGCTACGGGGCCACAATTTACTTCTATTGTCATTTCTTCAGAGAGACAGAAAGAAATACATCTGCTACTTTAGACCAGAAGCCTGTAGGAAGAGCACACGTAGAATCAGCACGGTCCAGCACAGGATGGTACAATACAGCTGTAATCAGAAGAGGGAGAAATTAGAGAGAAGGAAAAACAGAAAATCCCCATCTGATTACGTGCAGTGTTCATTTCTGAACCAGTGTTTGAGAATAGAGCATGCTGTTAACTTTGTGAGAAAAACATCTATTCTTTTTTTCCATCAAATTGGCTATAGCCAGCCGGGCACGGTGGCTCGTGCTTGTAAGCTTCAGCCTAAGAAGCGGCAGGGGCTAGGGATCGCGGTTCGAGTCCCGTCTGGGGCCCGTATAGTGAGACCTAGTTCCAAAAAATAGCTGGGTATGGTGGCGCATGCCTGTAATCCCAGCTACCTGGGAAGCTGAGGCTGGGGATTGCTTGAGTCTGTGGTACCCTGGGCA
>PVHY01024164.1:0-19954 GCA_004024945.1 Uropsilus gracilis
TCAATCAGACTCCAAAAGGTGCAGTATATATATCTTTCTGTGACTAATCTGTACTTTGATGATCATAGATGAAATCTATCTATGTTATACACTTTATGGATTAGAAAAGTATATGTCCATATCACCAACAAATCTTAAGTCAATATTTCTCCCACTAGTTATTAACCCTTTTTTCATTCAAATTCCTGCTGATTTAGGCCTTTCAGGCCAACAGTCAGTGTTTTCAGCAAGAAACCTCCTGTTTCAATCAGACTCCAAAGGGTGCATTATGTTATTTTCTGTGACCTCTCTGTTCTTTGATGATCATAGATAAAATACATGTTTAACACTTCATGGGGTAGAAAATTATATAAGTCCATATCACCAACAGATCTTAAGTCAAGATTTCTCTCAATTGTTATTAAATTTTTTCATTTAAATGTGTGCTTATTTAGGCCTTTCAGGTCTGCAGGCAGTGTTTTCAGCGAGAAACCTCCTGAATTCAATCAGACTCCAAAGGGTGCAGTACATATCTTTCTTTGACATCTCTGTATTTTGATAATCACAGATGAAATCTCTCTATGTTTTACACTCATTGAGTAGAAAAGTATATAAGTCCATATAACCCGCCAATATAACACCATTTTCCCCACTTGTTATTAGCCCTTTTTTCATTAAATTCCTGCTGATTTAAGCTTCTCAGTCCTACTGGCAATGTTTTCAGGGAGAAAAGTCCTGAAATCAATCAGACTCCAAAGGGTGCAGTATATATCTTTCTGTGACTTCTCTGTACTTTGATGTGATCATAGATGTAATCTATGTTTTACACTTTATCGTATTGAAAACTATCCATATCACCCACAGATCGTAAGTCACGATATCCCCCAATTGTTGGTAACCATTTTTTCATTCAAATGCCTGCTGATTTAGGTCTTTAAGGTCAACAGACAGAGTTTTCAGCAAGAAACCTCCTGAATAAAAAGACTCCAAAGGGTGCAGAAGATATCTTTTTGTGACTTCCCTTACTTTGATGATAATCAGTGAAAACTCCCATGTTTTACACTTCGTGATGCAAAAAAGGATATAGTCCATATCACACACAGATCTTAAGTCATGTAATCTCCCACTTGTTATTAATGCTTTTTTCATTCAAATTCCTGCTGATTTAGGCTTTTCAGGCTAACAGCGAGTGTTTCAAGGGAAAAAATACTGAATTCACCCAGACTCCAAAGTGTGCAGTACATATCTTCCTGTGAGTTCTCTGTACTTTGATGATCATATATGAAATCTATGTTTTACACTTCATGCAGTAGAAAAGGATATAAGTCCACATCTCCCACATATCTTAAGTCATGATTTCTCGCCTTTGTTATTAACCTTGTTTTCATTCAAATTCCTGCTAATTTAGGGCTTCAGGCCAACAGGCAGTGTTTTCCATGCAAAACCTCCTGAATTCATTAAGACCCAATGTGTGCATTATTTATCTTTTTTTGATTTCTCTGTATTTTGATAATCACAGATGAAATCTCTCTATGTTTTACAATTCATGGAGTAGAAAAGGATATATCTCCATATCACACTCAGATTTTAAAAATTTTAGAAGGATTTAAAATTTTAAAAGGATTTTAAAAGGATATAAGTCCAAATCATCCACACTATTTCTCCCACTTGTTATTAGCCCTTTTTCATTCAAATTCCTGCTGATTTAAGGTTCTCAGGACAACTGGCAATGTTTTCAGGGAGAAAACTCCTGAATTCTTTCAGACTCCAAATGGAGCAGTGTATATCTTTCTGTGACTTCTCTGTACTTTGATGATCAAGATGAAATCTCTCTATATTTAACACACTTCATGGAGTAGAAAGGATATAAGGCAGATCATAACTCATGATTTCTCCCACTTGTTATTAATCCTTTTTTCTTTCAAATTCCTTCAGTTAGGCTTTACAGGCCAACTGGCAGTGTTTTCAGTGAGAAACCTCCTGAATTCAAAGGGTGCAGTATATATCTTTCTGTGAATTCTCTGTACTTTGATGAATATAGATGAAATCTCTCTATGTTTAACCCTTCTTGGAGTAGAAGGGGATAAATGTCCATATCACCCTCAGGTCTTTAATCATTATTTCTCCCACTTGTTATTATTGCTTTCTTCATTCAAATTTCTGCTTATTTATGTCGTTCAGACCAACAGGCATTGTTTTCAGCTAGAAACCTCCTGAACTCAATCAGACTCCAAAGGGTGCTTTATATATCTTTCTGTGTCCTCTGTGTATTTTGATGAACATAGATGAAATCTATGTTTTACTCTTCATGGAATAGAAAATTATATAAGTCCATATCACCCACAGACCTTAAGTCAAGTTTCTCCCAATTGTTATTAACCATTTTTTCATTCAAATGTCTGGTGATATAGGCCTTTCAAGCCAACTGGAAGTTTTTTCATCGAGAAATTTCCTGAATTCAAACACACTCCAAAGGGTGCAGTATATATCTTTCTGGAACTTCCCTGTAGTTCACCCAGTCACCCACAGCTCTTAAATCATGATTTCGTCACTATTATTAACCTTTATTTATTCAAATTCCTACTGATGCAGGCCTTTGTCACTTGTCAGTGTTTTCAGGGAGAAAACTCCTGAATTCAAATAGATCTAACGATTGCGTTATATAACTTTCTGTGACTTCTCTGTATTTTGATGACGAGAAACCTTTTGAATTCTATCACACTCCAAAGGATGAAATATATATATATTTATGGACGTTCCCTGTACGTTGAAGTTTCTAGATGAAATCTCTATATGTTTTGAACTTCATTGAGTGGAAGAGTTTATAAGTCCATATCACCTCCAGCTATTAAGTCAAGTGTTCTGGCTCTTGTTATTAACCCTTGTTTCATTGAAATTCCTGTGGTTTTAGGCTTTTAAGGCAAATTGCCAGTGTTTTCAGAGAGAATGCTCCTGATTCCTAACAGATTCCAAAGGAGCATTTTATATCTTACTGTAACTGCTCTGTACCTTTGATGTTTAGAGATGGATTCGCTCTGTATTGTACACTTGATCGTGTAGAATTGGTTATTAGTCCATCGTACCCACAGGGCTTAAGACATGATTTATACCACTTGTTATTATCCCTTTTTTCTTTGCAATTCCTGCTATTTTGGTCTTTCTGGCCAACTGGCATTGTTTTCAGCTAGAACCTCCTAAATTCAGTCTGTCTCCAAAGGGTGCAGTGTATGTCTTTCTGTAACTTCTCTGTACTTTGATGTTTATAGAAAAACTCTCTAACACTTGTAATTAACCATCCTTTCATTCAAATTCCTGTATGGGTCGGCTTTGAGGGTGAACTTCCAGCATTTTCAGCCAGAATGCTCCTTAATTGAAACAGACTACAAAGGAGCTGTTTATATCTTACTTAACTTTTCTCTACTTGGATGTGTAGGGAGAAAATTTCCCTAAGTTGTAAATTTCATCAAATAGCATAGGATCTAAGTCCATCACACTTCCAGCTCTTAAGTATGATTTCTCCCACTTGTTATTAACCCTTTTTTCATTCAAGTTCATGCTGATTTAGGTCTTTCAAGACACAGGTAGTGTTTTCAGCGAGAAACCTCCTGAACTCAATCACACTCCAAAGGGTGCAGTATTTATCTTTCTGTGACTCTCTTTACTTTGATGATCATGAATGAAATCTATGTTTTACACTTCATGGAATAGAAAAGGTTATAAGTCCATATCAACCAAAATCTTTAGTCATGAATTATCCCACTTGTTAAAAACCCATTTTTCATTCTAATTCCTGCTGATTTAGGCCTTTCTGGCCAACAGGCAGTTTTTCAGCGAGAAACTTTTTAAATTCAATCACACTCCAAAGTGTGTAATATATATATCTTTATGGTTCCTTCCTTACGTTGATATTTATAGATGAAAAGTTTCTATGTTTTAGACTTCATGGAGTGGAAAAGGATACAAATCCATATCACCCACAGAACTTAAGTCATGATTTCTCCCACTTGTTAATAACACTTTTTTTTTTTTTCAAATTTTGCTGATTTAGACCTTTCAGGACAACAGGCAGTGTTTTCAGCGAGAAACCTCCTGAATTCAATCAGACTCCAAAGCGTGTAGTATATATCTATCTGTGCACACTCTTACTATGATGATCACATATGAAATCTCTCAGTTTTACACATCCTGGATTAGAAAAGGATATATGTCCATATCACCCACAGATCTTAAGTCATGATTTCTCCCACTTGTTATTAACCCTTTATTCTAAAATTCCTGCTCATTTAGGCTTTTCTGGCCAACTGGCAGTGTTTTCAGCGAGAAACCTCGTAAATTGAATCGAACTCCAAAGAGTGCATTATATTACTTTCTGTGACCTCTCTGTACTTTGATGATCATACATAAAATCTATGTTTTACACTGCATGGGTAGAAAAGGATCTAAGTCCATATCACCCACAAATCTTAAGCATGATTTCTCTCAATTGTTAACCCTTTTTCAATTCAAATTCCTGCTGATTTAGGACTTTCAGGCCAATAGACATTGTTTTCAACGAGCAACCTCATGAATTCAATCAATCAGAATACAAAGGGTGCATTATATATCATTCTGTGATCTCTCTTTGTTGATGATAGATGAAATCTATGTTTTATACTTCATGGGGTAGAAAAAGATATAAGTTAATATCACCCACAGATCTTAAGTCATGATTTGTGCCAATTGTTATTAACCATTTTTTCATTTAAATTCCTGCTGATTTAGGCCTTTCAGGCCAACATGCAGTGTTTTCAGCAAGAAAACTCCTGAATTCAATCAGACTCCAAAGGGTGCAGTATATATCTTTCTTTGATGCTCTGTTCTTTGATGATCATAGGTGAAATACTCTATGTTTCACACTTCCTGGGGAAGAAAAAGATATACGTCCATATCACCCACATATCATAAGTCATATTTCTCCCACTTGTTATTAACCCTTTTGTCATTCAAATACTGCTGATTTAAGCTTTCATGTGAACTTGGAGTGTTTTCAGAGAGAATATCCTGAATGCAATCAGACTCCATAGGGTGCACTATATATCTTCCCGTGACTTCTCTGTACTTTGATGATCTCAGATGAAATCTCCCTATGTTTAACACTTCATGGAGTAGAAAAAGATATTAGTCCACATCACCCGCAGATCTTAACTAATGATTTCTACAGCATATTAACAATTTTTCATTCAAATTCATTCTGAATTAGACCTTTCAGGTCAAATGGCAGGTTTTTCAGTGAGAAACCACCTTATATCAATCAGACTCCAAAGTGGCAGTATTTGTCTTTCTGTGACTTTTCTGTACTTTCATAATCATAGTTGAAATCTCTCTATGTCTAACACTCATGGGGTAGAGAAAGATTTCAATCCCTGTCACCCACATCTTAAGTCATGATTTCTTCCAGTTGTTATTAACCCTATTATCATTAAAATTTCTGCTGATTTAGGCCTTTCAGGCCACTTGTCAGTGTTTTCAGCGAAAAACCGCCTGAGTTCAATCAGACTCCAAAGGGTACTATGATTTCTTTCTGTGACCTCTCTGTTCTTTGATGATCAAAGATGAAAACTATGTTTTACACTTCATTGCTAGAAAAGGATGTATGTCCATATCACCCAAGATCTTAAGTCATGATTTCTTGCACTTGTTATTAACCCTTCCCTTTTTTATTAAAATTCCTGTGATTTAGGCCTTTCAGGCTAACAGGCGGTGTTTTGAGTGAAAACATTCTGTATTCCATTGCACTACAAATGGTGCAATATATATCTTCATGGAACATCCATGTAGGTTGATGTTTATAGATAAAATGTCTCTATGCTTTAAACTTCATGGGTAGAAAAGGGTATAAGTCCATATCACCCACAGATCTTAAGTTCTGATTTCTACCACTTGTTACTAATACTTTTTTCATTCAAATTCCTGCTGATTTAGTCCTTTCAAGCCAACAGGCAGTGTTTTCAGCAAGAAACCTCCTGAATTCAATCAGACACCAAGGTGCAGAATACATCTTTCTGTGACTTCTCTGTACTTTGATTATCATAGATGAAATCTCTATTTTAACACTTCATGGAGTAGAAAAGGATATACGTCCATATCACCCACAGATCTTAAGTAATAACTTCAGGCCCTATTGATTAACTCATTTTTCATTAAAATTGTGCTGATTTAGGCCTTTTAGGCCAACTGGCAGTGTATTCATGGAGAAACTTCACGAATTCTATCAGTCTCTTGAGGTTTGAGTATATATCATTCTGTGACTTTTCTGTAATTTGATGACCAGAGATGAAATCTATTTTTTACACTTCATGGAGTAGAAAGGATATACGTCCATATCACACACAGATCTTAAGTCAAGATTTCTCCCACTTTTTATTAACTCTTTTTTCATTCAAATTCCTAAAGTTTTAGGCCTTTCAGGCAAACAGGCTGTGTTTTCAGTGAGAAACCTCCTGAATTCAATCAGACTCCTAAGGGTGCAGTATATTTCATACTGTGACTTCATTTTACTTTGATGAATATATATGAAATCTCTCTATGTTTCACACTTCATGGAGTACAAAAGGATATAAGTCCTTATCAACACAGATTTAATCATGATTTCTCCCACTTGTTATTAACCCTTTGGTCATTCAAATTACTGCTGATTTAGGCTTATCAGGCCAAATATCAGTGTTCAGGAGGAAACCTCCTGAATTCCATCAGAGCCAATTCTCCCACTTGGTATTAACCCTTTTTTCATTCAAATTCCTATGATTTAGGCCTTTCAGGCAACAGGCAGTGTGTACAGTGAGAAACATCCTGAATTCAATCACACCCCAAAGTGTGCAATATATATCTTTATGGAATTTGCCTGTAAGTTGATGTTTATAGATGAAATCTTTCTATGTTTTGCACTTCATGGTTATAAAAGGGTATAAGTCCATATTACCCACAGATCTTAAGTCATTATTTGCTCCCACTTGTTATTAACCTTTTATTCTTTCAAAATCCTGCTGATTTCGGCCTCAGGACAACAGTCAGTGTTCTGAGCGAGAGGCCCTCTGAATTCAATCACACTACTAATGTGCAATATATCTTTATGGAAGATACGTTGATGTTTATAGATGGAATCTCTCTGTTTTGCACTTCATGGAGTAGAAAAGGATATAATCCATATCATCCACAGATCTAAAATCATGATTTCTACCACTTGTTTTTAACCTTTTCTTCATTCAAATACCTGCTGATTTAGGCCTTTCATGCCAACAGGCAGTGTTTTCAGTGAGAAACCTCCTGAATTCTATCAGACTCCAAAGGGTGAGTACATATCTTTCTGTGAGTAATCTGTAGTTTGATGATCATAGATGAAATCTCTCTATGTTTTACACTCCATGGACTAGAAAAGTATATAAGTCCATATCACCCACACATCTTAAGTCATGACTTCTTCCATTTGTTTTTAACCCTTTTTTCATTCAAATTCCTAAAGATTTAGGCCTTCCAACAAACAGGAATTGTTTTCAGCGAGATACCTCCTAAATTAAATCAGACCCCAAAAGGTGCAGTATATATTTCTGTGAATTCTCTGTACTTTGATGATCATAAATGAAATCTATGTTTTACGCTTAATGACATAGTAAAGGATATAAGTCCATATCACCCACAGATCATAAGTCATGATTTCTCACACTTTTTTTAAACAATTTTTTTATTCAAATTCCTGTTGACTTAGGCTTTGGAGGCCAATTGGCATGTTTTCAGGGAAAAAACTCCTGAATTCAATCAGACTCCAATGGTTCAGTATATATATTTCTGTGACTTCTCTTTATTTGATGATCATAGATGCAATATATGTTTTACACTTCCAGGAGTAGAAAGGGTATATGTCCATATCACCTTCAGATCTTAAGTCATGATTATTCCCACTTGTTATTAACACTTTTCATAGAAATTCCAGCTGTTAGGCCTTTCAGCCCAAAAGACAGTTTATTCAGCGAGAAATCTTTTTTCCCCCTTTTTCTTTATTTATATATAAATTTCACAACTTTGTAATCTCAAGGGTTTGCCCCCCCCTTCCTCCCCTCCCTCCCCCCCTTTCCCTCCTGTCCATAGTTGTGCACTTCATTTTGGTGCTTCACTTGTTTTGACTTTCCTCAAGGCTTTTATTTATTTATTTTTTTTCACTATATTCCATACATTAGTGAAACCATTTGGTTTCTGTCTTTTTCTTTATGGCTTGTTTCAGTTAATATGATTTCTTCTAAATGCATCCATGTTGTTATAAATTTGTCAAATTTGTGATTTTTAATTGATGAGTAATATTCCATCGTGTATATATACCACATTTTTTTCATCCAGTCCTCTGTTTTGGGGCATTAAGGTTTTTTCCATGACCTTGCAATTATAAATTGTGCTGCAGTAAACATCCGGGAACAGGTGTCCTTTTGTACCCACATTGAGGTCTCTTTTGGGTAGATTCCCAGAGAGCAATTGCTGGGTCAAATGGTAGTTCCATTTTCATTAGCTTGAGGGGCCTCCACACTCCTTTCCATAGTGGTTGAACTAGTTTACATTTCCACCAGCAGTGTAGTAGTGTTCCTTTCTCTCTACATCCTCACCAGCAATTTGTGTTGCCTGTTCTTTGGATGTGGGCCATTCTGATATCAATTATATTCCAATGGGTGCAGTATATATCTTTCTGGGACTTCTCTAACTTTTATGAACATAGATGAAATCTCCCTTTGTTTTACGCTTCATGGAGTAGAAAAGGATATAAGTCCATATCACCCACAGATCTTAATCATGATTTCTCCTGCTTGTTATTAAAACTTTTTTCATTCAAATTACTGCTGATTTAGGCGTTTCAGGCGAACAGGAAGTGTTTTTATCAAGAAACCTCCTGAATTCAATCAGACTCCAAAAGGTTCTCATTATATCTTTCTGTGACTTCTCTGTACTTTGAAGATCATAAATGAAATCTATGTTTTACACGTTATGGGTAGAAAAGTACCCATAAATCCGTTACACCAACAGATCTTAAGTCATGATTTCTCCCACTTGTTATTAACCCATTTTTCAATCAAATTCCTGCTGATTTAGGCCTTTTAGGCCAACAGGCAAAGTTTGTAGCAAGAAACCTCCTCGATTCAATCACACTCCAAATGGTGCAATATATATCTTTATGGAACTCTCTGAACATTGATGTTTATAGATGAAATCTCTCTATGTTTTATACTTCTTGTACTAGAAAAGTGTATAAGTCCATATCACCCACAGATCTTAAGTCATGATTCTCCCACTTGTTATTCTCCGTTTTTTTCATTCATATTCCTGCTGATTTATCACTTTGAGGCCATAAGGCAGTTTTTAAGGGAAAAAAGTCCTGAATTTAATCAGACTCCAAAGATTGCATTATATATTCAAGAGGAAACCTCTTGAATTCAATCAGAGCCAAAGTTGCAGTATATAAATTTCTCTCACTTCTCTGTACTTTTATAATCATAGATGAAATATATGTTTTAAAGTTCATGGTGTAGAAAAGGATATAAGTCCATATCACCCACAGATCTTAAGTCATAATATCTCCCACTAGTTATTAACCATATTTTCATTTAAATTCCTGCTGATTTAGGCCTTTCATGCCAACAGACAGTGTTTTCAGTGAGAAACATCCTGAATTCAATCAGACTCCAAAGAGTGCAGTATATAAATTTCTGTGACTTCTCTTCATTTTGATGATCAAAGAGGAAATCTTCTATGTTTTACACTTCATGAGTAGAAAAGGACATATGTCCATATCACTCACAGATCTTAAATCATGACTTCTCCCACTTTTTATTAAACATTTTTTCATTCAATTTCCTTCTCGTTTACGATTTTCAGGACAACTGGCAGTGTTTTCAGGGAGAAACCTCCTGAAATAAATCAGACTCAAAGGGTGCAGTATATCTTTCTGTGACATGTCTCTACTTTGATGATCATATATGAAATCTTTATATGTTTTACACTTCATGGAGTAGAAAAGGATATAAGTCCATTTCACCCACAGATCGTAAGTCATGATTTCTCCCATTTGTCATTAACCCTTTTTTTCTTTCAAATTCCTGCTGATTTAGGCTTTTCAGTCCAACTGGAATTGTTTTCAGGGAGAAACCTCCTGAAGTGAGTCAGACTCCAAAGGCTGTAGTATTTATCTTTCTGTGACTTCTCTTTACTTTGTTGATCATAGATGAAATCTATCTATGTTTTATAATTCATGGTTTAGAAAAGGATATAAATCCATATCACCCACAGATCTTAAGTCAGCATTTCTCCCATTTGTTATTAACACTTTTTACATTCAAATTCCTGCTTACTTAGGATTTTCAGACAAACCAGCAGTGTTTTCAGTGAAAAACCTTCCGAAATAATCAGACTCAATAGGGTTCAGTATATATCTTTCTGTGACATCTCTGTGCTTTGATGATCATAGATGAAATCTATGTTTCACACTTCATGGGGTAGAAAAGGATATGAGCCCATATCACCCACAGATCTTAATTTAGGATTTCTCCATTTGTTATTAAGCCTTTTTTCTTTCAAATTCCTGATGATTTAGGCCTTCCAGATCAACAGGCATTGTTTTCCCCGAGAAACCTTCTGAATTAAATCCCCCTCCAAAGGGTGCAGTAAATATCTTTATGGAACTTCCCTGTACATTGATGTTTATAAATTAAATCTCTCTATGTTTTGCACTTCATGGAGTAGAAAAGGATATAAGTCCATATAACCCACAGATCTTAAGTCATGATTTCTCCCTCTTGTTATTAACACATTTTTCATTCAAATTCCTGCTGATTCAGGCTTTTCAGGCCATCTGGAACTGTTTTCAGGAAGAAACCTCCTGAATTCAATCTGACTCCAAAGGGTGAAATACATAACTTTCTGTGACTTCTCTTTATTTTTATGATCATAAATGAAATCTCTATGTTTTGAGATTCAATGTGTAGAGAAGGATATAAGTTCATATCACCCACCAAATTTAGATCATGATTTCTCCCACTTGTTATTAACCCTTTTTGATTCAAATTCCTGCTGATTTAGGCCTCTCAGGCCAACAGGCAGTGTTTTCAGCGAGTAACCCTCTGAATTCAATCAGACTGTATGATTGTAGAATATATCTTTCTGTGACTTCTCTTTACTTTGACAATCATAAATGAAATCTCTCTATATTTAACACTTCAAGGAGTAGTAAAGGATATATGTCCATATCACCCACAGATATTAAGTCATGATCTCCCACTTGTTATTAACATTTTTTCATTCATATTCCGGCTTTTTTTGTCTTTCAGTCCACTGGTAATATTTTCAGGGAGAAACCACCTGATCTGAAACAGACTCCAAAGTGTGCAGTATTTATCTTTCTGTGACTTCTCTTTACTTTGATGATCATAGTTGAAAACTCTTTATGTTTTACAAATCATGGGGTAGAAAAGCATATAAGTCCCTATACCCACAGATCTTATGTTGATTTCTCTCACTTATTAAGCCTTTTTTCATTCAAATTCCATATTTAGTCTTCTCAGGTGAATAGGCAGTGTTTTCAGTGAGAAAGCTCCTTAATTCAAAAAGACGCAAAAGTTGCAGTATATATCTTTCTGTGACTTCTCTTTACTTTGATGATATTAGATGAAATCTATGTTTTACATTTCATGGGGTAGAAAATGATGTAAGTCCATATCACTCACAGATCTTAAGTCATGATTATTCCCCCTTGTTATTAACCCTTTTTCATTCAAAATCCAACTGATTTAGGCCTTTGAGGCCAAAAGGTAGTGTTTTCAGTGAGAAACTTCTCAATTCAATCACAATCCCAGGGTGGATTATATATCTTTCTGTGATTTCTCTGTACTTTGATGATCATAGATGAAATTTCTCTATATTTAATACTTCAAGGAGTAGAAAAGGATATAAGTCCATATCACCCATAGATCTTAAGTCATGATTTCCACCACTTGTTATTAATCATTATGTAATTCAATTACCTGCTGATTTAGTCCTTTCAGGCCAATAGGCAGAATTTTCAGCGAGAAACCTCCTGAATTCAAGCAGACTCCAAACAGTCATTATATATCGTTCTGTGACTTCTCTGTACTTTGATGATCAGAGATGAAATCTCTCTATGTATTGCAGTACATGGGGTCAAAATGGTATAAAGTCATATCCCCAACAGATCTTAAGTCAGGGTTTCCCCCACTTGTTATTAACCATTTTTTCATTTAAATTCCTGCTTACTTAGGCCTTTCAGGCCAACAGGCAGTGCTTTCAGCGATAGCCTCCCGAATTCAATCAGAATTCCAAAGGGTTCAGTATATATCTTATTGTGACTACTCTGTATATTGATGATCATTGATGAAATCTATGTTTTACACTTCAAGGTGTAGAAAATATTTAAGTCCATATCACCCACAGATCTTAAGTCATGATTTCTCCAACTTAATATTAACCATTTTTTCATTCAAATTCTTCTTTAATAGGTCTTTCAATGCACAGGCAGTGTTTTCAGTTAGAAACCTCCCGAAATCAATCAGACTCCGAAGGGTGCAGTGTATATCTTTCTGTGACTTCTCTGTACTTTGATGAACATAGATGAAATCCCTCTATTTTTAACACTCTTGGAGTAGAAAAGGATATAAGTCCTTATCACCCATAGATCTTAAGTCATGATTTCTCCCACTTGTTATTACCCCTTTTTTCATTCAAATACCTGCTGACTTAGGCCTTTCAGGCCAACAGGCAGTTTTTTCAGCTAGAAACCTCCTGAACTCAATCAGACTCCAAAGTGTGCAGTGTATATCTTTCTGTGCACTCTCTTACTTTGATGATCACATATGAAATCTCTCTGTTTTACACTCTTGGAGTAGAAAACGATATATGCCATATCACCCACAGATCTTAAGTCATGATTTCTTCCACTTGTTATTAACCATTTATTTATTAATATTTCTGCTGATTTAGGCATTACAGGCCAACAGGCAGTGTTTTCAGCGAGAAACCTCCTGAATTCAATCAGACACCAATGTGCAGGATACATCTTTCTGTGACTTCTCTGTACTTTGATTATCATAGATGAAATCTTGATTTTTACACTTCATGGGGTAGAAAACGATATAAGTCCATATCACCCACAGATCTTAACTAATAAATTCAGGCACTATTTATTAACCCATATTTCATTCAAATTGTGCTGATTTAGGCCTCTTAGACCAACTAGCAGTATATTCAGGGAGTGACTTAATGATTTCTATCAGACTCCTCAGTTTCAATTTTTTATCATTCTGTGACTTCTCTGTACTTTGATGACCGTAGATGAAATCTTTTTACACTTCATGGAGTAGAAAGGATATACGTCCATATTACACATAATATTAAGTCATGATTTCTCCCACTTGTTATTAACCCTTTTTTCATTCAAATTCCTACTGATTTAGGCTTTTCAGTCCAACTGGCAGTTTTTTCTAAAGAAACTTCCTCTATTGAATCAGACTCCAAAGGGTGCAGTATATATCTTTCTGTGACTTCATTTTACTTAGATGAACATAGATGAAATCTCTCTATGTTTTACTCTTCATGGAGAAGAAAAGGATATAACTCCATATCACCCACAGATCTTAATCATGATTTCTCCCACTTGTTATTAACACGTTTTTCATTCAGATTCCTGCTGATTTAGGCCTTTCAGGCAACAGGCAGTTTCTACAGCGAAAAACATCCTGAATTAAATCACACTCCAAAGGTGCAATATAAATCTTTATGGAACTTCCCTGTAAGTTGATGTTTATAGATGCAATCTTTCTGTTTTACACTTCATGGAGTAGAAAAGGATGCAAGTCCATATCACCCACAGATCTTAAGTCATGATACTCCCACTTGTTATTAACCCTTTTTTCATTCAAGTTCATGCTGATTAAGGGATTTCTGGCCAACAGACAGTGTTTTCAGTGAGAAACCTCCTGAATTCAATAACTCCAAAGTATGCAGTATGTGCCTTCTCTGTACTTTGATGATCATAGATGAAATCACTCTATGTTTAGCACTTCATGGAGTAGAAAATGTTATGTGTCCAAATAACCCACAGATTTTAAGTCATGATTTCTCCCACTATTTATTAATCATATTTTCATTCAAATTCCTGCTGATTTAGGCCTTTCAGGACAACAGGCAGTGTTTTCAGCGAGAAACCTCCTGAATTTAATCAGACTCCAAAGGGCACATAGATTGCTTTCTGTATCCTCTCTGTTCTTTGATGATCAAAGATGAAATCCATGTTTTACACTTCTTTGGTAGAAAAGGATATAAATCTATATCATCCAAAGATCCTAAGTCATGATTACTGCCACTTTTTATTAACCATTATTTTCATTCAAATTCCTCCTGTTTAGCCCTTTGAGGGCAACAGGCAGTGTTTTCAAGGAGAAACCTACTTATTCCATCAGAATCCAAAGGGTGCATTATCTGTCACTTATCTGTAATTTGATGATCAGAGAAGAAATCTCTCTATTATTTACAATTCATGGAATAGAAAAGGATGTAAGTCCATATCACCCACAGATCTTAAGTCACGATTTCTCCCACTTTTTATTAACCCTTTTTTCATTCAAATTTCTGCTGATTTAAACTTTTCAGACCAACTGGCAGTGTTTTCAGGAAGAAAACTCCTGAATTCAATCAGAAACATAAGGGTGCACTATACATCTTTCTGTGACTTCTCTGTACTTTGATGATCAGAGTTGAAATCTATGTTTTACACTTCATGGGGTAGAATAGGATATAACTCCATATCAACCACAAATCTTAAGTCATGTTTTCTCACACTTGTTAATAACCCTTTTTTCATTCATATTCCTGCTGATTTAGGCATATCAGGCCAACAGCAGTTTTTTCAGCGAGAATTCTTCTGAATTCAATCACACTCCAAACAATAAGTATATATCTTTATGGAACTTCCCTGTACGTTGATGTTTATAGATGAAATCTCTGTATGTTTTACCCTTCATGGAGTAGAAAAGTTTATATGTCAATATCACCAACAGATCCTAAGTCATGATCTACCACTTGTTAATAACCCTTTTATCATTCATTCCTGCTGATTAAGGCCCTTCAGGCCAACCACAGTGTTTTCAGCGAGAAACCTCCTGAATTCAACAACATTCCAATGGGTGCAGTATACACCTTTCTGCAAATTCCATGTACGTTGATGTTTATAGATGAAATTTCCTATGTTTTTCACTTCATGGAATAAAAAGGTTGTAAGGATATTATTACATATCACCCACAGATCTTAAGTCATGGTTTCTCCACTTGTTATTAACCCTTATTTCATTCACATTCCTGCTGATTTAGAACTTTCATGCCAAAAGAAAGTGTTTTCTACGAGAAACCTCCTGATTTCAATCATAATCCAAAGGGTGCAATATATATCTTTCTGTGACTTCTCTTTACTTTGATGATCATAGATGAAATCTATATATGCTACACACTTCATGTGGTCAAAAAGGATATAAGTCCATATCACCCACAGACCTTAAGTCATGATTTCTCCCAATGTTATTAACCGTTTTTTCATTCAAATTCCTGCTCATTTAGGCCTTACAGACCAACAGTCAGTGTTTTCAGCGAGAAACCTCTGAATTCAATCAGACTCCAAAGGGTGCAGTATATATCTTTCTGCGACATTTCTGTAATTTTACGATCATAGATGAAATCTATGTTTTAAACTTCATGGGGTAGAGAAGCATATATGTCCATATCACCTACAGATCTTAAGTCATTTTATTTCTCACTTGTTATTAACCCTTTATTCATTCAAATTCCTGCTTATTTAGGCCTTTCAGAAATACAGGGAGTGTATTCAGCAAGAAACCATCTGAAATCAATCAGACTCCATGGGTACAGAATATATCTTTCTGTAACTTCTCTGTCCTTTGATGATCACAGATGAAATCTCTCTATGTATTATACTTCATGAAGTAGAAAAGGAAATAAGCCATATCACTCACAGATCTTAAGTGATGATTTCTCCAACTTGTTTTTAACCATTTTTTCATTCAAATTTCTGCTGATTTAGGCCTTTCAGGCCAACAACCAGAGTTTTCAGGGAGAAACCTTCTCAATTCATCCAGAACCCAAAAGGTACAGTATATATCTTTATGTGACTTCTCTTTACTTTGATGATCATTGATATAATCTCTATGTTTTACACTTCATGGTGTAGAAAAGATATATCCATATTACCCACAGATCTTAAGACATGATTTCTCCCACTTGTTATTAACCTTTTATTCATTCAAATTCCTGCTGATTTTAGACTTTCAGGCCAACAACCAGAATTTTCAGGGAGAAAACTCCTCAATTCATTCAGACTCCAAAAGGTGCAGTATATATCCTTCTGTGAGTTCTTTGTATTTTGATGATCATAGATGAAATCTGTGTTTTAAACTTCATGGGGTAGAAAAGGATATAAGTCCATATCACCTACAGTTCTTAGTCATGATTTCTCCCACTTGTTATTAAATCTTTTTTCATTCAAATTACTGCTGATTTAGGCTTTTCTGGCCAACAGGCATTTTTCAGTGAGAAACCTCCTGAATTCAAACAGTCTCCAAATGGTGCATTATATATCTTTCTGTGACTTCTCTGTACTTTGATGATCATAGATGAAATCAATGTTTTCCACTTCATGATGTAGAAATTATATAAGTCCAATTCACCCATAGATCTTAAGGCATGATTTTCTCATTTGTTATTAACTCTTTCTTGATTCAAAAACCTGCTGGTTTAAACCTTTGAGACAAACAGGCAGTGTTTCAGCGAGAAACCTTCTGAATTCAATCACACTCCAAATGTGCTGTATAAATCTTTATGTAAATTCCCTACATGGTGATATTTATAGATAAGGTCTCTCTATGTTTTACACTTCATGGAGTAGAAAAGTATATAGGTCCATATCACCCACAGATCTTAAGTCATGACTTCTCCCACTAGTTATTAACCCTTTCTGTATTCAAATTCCTGCTGATTTAGGTCTTTAAAGCCAACAAGCAGTGTTTTCAGTGCAAAACCTCCTGAGTTCAAACAGACTCCAAAGGGTGCAGTATATATACTTATGTGACTTCTATGTGTTTGATAATCAGAGATGAAATCTCGCTATGTATCCTTTTCTACTACATGAAGTTTAAAACACAGAGAGATTTCATCTATAAACATCAACATATAGGGAAGTCCATAAAGATATATATTTCACCCATTGGAGTGATTTGATTTAAGAAGGATTCTCACTGAAAACACTGCCTGTTGGCCTGAAGGCCTAAATCAGCAGGGATTTGAATGAAAAAAGGGTTAATAACACGTGGGAGAAATCATGACTTAAGATCTGTGGATGATATGGTCTTATATCCTTCTCTACTCCTTGAGTGTAAACATAGAGAGATTTCATCAATGATCATCGAAATACAGAGAAGTCACAGAAAGATATATATTCTGTACCCTTTGGAGTCTGATTGAATTCAGGAGTTTTCATGCTTAAAACACTCTGTTGGCCTGAAAGGGCTAAATCAGTAGGAATTTGAATGAAAAAAATGGTTATTAACAAGTAAGAGAAAATATGACTTAGGATCTGTGGGACATACGGATTTATATCCTTTTCTACCCATGAAGTGTAAAACATAGAGAGATTTTATCTATGATCATCTAAGCAAAGAGAAGTCACAGAAAGATATATACTGCACCCTTTGGAGTCTGAATGTATTTGGGAGGTTTTGAAGAAAACACTCCCTGTTGGCCTGAAGAGCCTAAATCTTCAGGAATTTGACTGAAAAAAGGGATCAAACAAGTGGGAGAAATCATGACTTAAGATCTGTCGGTGATATGGACTTATATCCTTTTCTACTACATGAAGTGTAAAACATAGAGAGATTTCATCTATGATCATCTATGACCAAGCAAAGAGAAGTCACAGAAAGATATATACTGCACCCATTATATTCTGATTGAATTCAGGAGGTTTCACGCTGTAAACACTACCTGTTGACCTGAAAGACCTAAATCAGCAGGAACTTGAATGAAAAAGGGTTAATAACAAGTGGGAGCAATATTGAGTTAAGATCTGTGGGTGATATGGACTTATATCCTTTTCACTCCATGAACTGTAAAACATAGAGATTTCATCTACGATCATCAAAGTACAGAGAATACACAAGAAGATATTTACTGCACCCTTGGGAGTCTAATGAATTAAGGAGATTTCTCCCTGAAAACCTTGCCTGTTGGCCTGAAAGGACAAATTGAGCTGGAATTTGTTTAAAAAAATGGTTAGTAACAAGTGGGAGAAATCATGACTTAAGATCTGTGGGTAATATGGACTTATATCCTTTTCTACCCATGAAGTGTAAAACATAGATTTCATTTATGACCATCAAAGTACAAGAAGAAACAGAAAGATATACACTGCACCCTATGGAGACTCATTGTTCAGGAGGTTTCTCGCTGAAAACACACCAGTTGGCCTGAAAATCTAAATCAGCAGGAATCTGAATGAAAAAAAATTTTAATAACAAGTGCAAGAAATCATGACTTAAGATATGTGGGTGATATGGACTTAGATCCTTTTCTACTCATGAAGTGTAAAACATAGAGAGATTTCATCTATAAACATCACCCAGTAGGGAAGTGCATAAAGATATATATTGCACCCTTTGGAGTGAGATAGAATTCAGAACGTTTCTGGCTGTAAACACTGCCTGTTGCCTGGAAAGGTCAAAATCAGCAGGAATTTGAATGAAAAAAGGGTTAATAACAAATAGGAGAAATCTTGACTGAAGATCTGTGGGTGAAATGGACATATATCCTTTTCTACTCCATGAAATGTACACATGGAGTGATTTCATCTATAAACATCAACGTACAGGGAAGTTTCATAAAGATATATATTGTACCTTTTGGAGTGTGAGTGATTTCAGAACTTTTCTCGATGAAAACACTGCCTGTTGACCTGAAAGACTAAAAACAGAAGGAATTTTAATGAAAAAAGGTTAATAACAAGTACAAGGAATAATGCCATAAGATCTGTGGGTGTAATGGACTTATATCGTTTCTACCCAAGAAGTGTAAAACATAGATTTCATTTATGATCATCAAGTAAAATAAGTCATAGAAAGATACATACTGTATCGTTTGGAGTCTGATTGAATTCAGTAGTTTTCTCCCGGAAAACATTGCCAGTTGACCTGAAAAGCCTAAATTAGCAGGAATTTGAATGAGAAAATATAATAACAAGTGCGAGAAATAAAAACTTAAGATATGTGGTGATATGGACTTAGATCCTTTTCTACACCATGAAGTGTAAAACACACAGAGTTCATCTATGAACATCAACGTATAGGGAAGTCCAAAAAGATATATATTGCACCCTTTGGAGTGATTTAAATTCAGAAGGGTTCTCGCAGAAACACTGCCTGTTGGCCTTAAAGTCCTAAATCAGCAGGAATTTGAATGAAAAAAGGGTTAAGAACAAGTGCAAGAAATCATGACTTTAACCCTTTTTTCATTCAAATACCTGCTGATTTAGGCTTTTCAGGCCAACTGGCAGTGTTTTCAGGGAGAAAACTACTGAATTCAATCAGACTCCAAAGGGGGGTGTACATATCTTTTTATGACTTCTTGTACTTTCATGATCATAATGAAATCTCTGTTTTACATTTCATGGGTAGAAAGGATATAAGTCCATATCACCCACAGATCTTAAGTCATGATTTCTCGTACTTGTTTTAAACATTTTTCATTCAAACACTTCTGATTTAATCTTTCAGTCCAACAGTCATATTTTCAGTGAGAAACGTTCTGAATTCATCACACTCCAAAGGTACAATATATATCTTTATGTATCTTCTCTGTACGTTGATGTTTATAGATGAAATCTATGTGTACATTT
>PVHY01024165.1:0-19954 GCA_004024945.1 Uropsilus gracilis
TCCTTCCTTCCTTCCTTCCTTCCTTCCTTCCTCTTTCTCCTTCCCTGTACCCCTTCCCCCCTTCCCCTCACCTTATGGCTTATGATGTTGTGATGTGGTGATCTAGAGCAATGGTTGCTCTCCCTTCAGCTATTGCCACCACTCCCAAGACCAGAGCGTCTGTGGTTCTCCACCATAAGTTGATTGTGCTTCCCTCCTCCTTTGTTCTTCTCCCTCCAGCCCCTCCCTTCCAGTAGCCTCAACTCTACTCTCAGATTTCTAGAGTTTGTTACTGGTTTGGCTTTATGTGACCCTTTGTTTTGTTTCTCTATATTACACATGTAGATAACACCAGCCAGTATTTGTTCCTCTCCTTCTGACTTATTTCACTCAGTGCAAACTCCTCCAGTTCCTTTATGTTGTCACTGTTTGTATGTATCACATCCTCCTGATCCACTCAGCTGTTTCGGTGCACTTAATTTGCTTCCTTAGGTTGGCTGTTGTAGTCAGTGCTATATAAGCATAGGAGTGTAGGAGGGAGGGGGCATAAAGTTGGGGGGGTTGTCACAAGAAATTAAGATGATGCTCACGAGTGACAATGTGGTGGGACAACCTTGGGGTAGACATATTAAGATACATACATATATAATATATATAAATATTATAATATAAATATATAAGTATATAATATAAAATATATACATGTATATGTGCAATCAATCTAAAAAATAAAATTATTAAAAAAGCATGGCGTATATATTTTCTCAAATTAGTGTTCCTTGGGTCCAGATAGCTAGGAGTGGAATTACAGGGTCATATGGTAGCTCCATATTTAATCCTTTGACATTCTTTCATACTGTTTTCCAAAGGGACTGGACCATATATCCTTACCTGTTGGTGACTTTCTCTGCATCCTCACCAACACTTGTTATTTCTGGTCTTTTTGATATGGGCCATTTTCACAGGAATGAGGGGGTATCTAATTGTAGTTTTGTTGCATTCCCTGATGATAAGTCATAGCATTTTAAAATGCTTAGCCATAGATATATCTTCTTTGGAGAAGTGCCTATTTAGCTTCTCTGCCCATTTTTTGGTGGGGTTGTTTTCTTTTTGTTATTGTATGATTCATTTTAGGTCTTTGGCATTAGCTCCTAGTCCTGTGTGCATGCTGAGATTTTTTTCTGTCACTCAGAACCAGGTTAATTTTTTTTTTTTGGTGAAAATTTCTTTTGCTGTACAGAAGCTTTTTTTAATGGGGTCCCAGTTGTTTCTGTTCTCTTTTGTTTTCCTTGCTGTTGGAGGTGAGTACACAAAGACACCTCAAAGTCTGTGTCATGGACTATTTTGCTTCTGTTTTCTTCTATGTATTTTATGGTTTCAGGTCTAAGAATCAAGTCTTTTACCCATATTGATGTAATTATTGTGTACAGTATAAGTGTTCTAGTTTAATTCTTCTACATGTGCTCTCCAGTTTTCTCAACAGTTTGTTGAAGACACTTCTCTTTCTCTAATGTATCTTCTTGGCTCCCTTGTCTTAGATGAACTGTCCATACAGGTATGGGTTTACTTCAGGGTTCTCAATTTTATTCCATTGGTCTGTGTGTCTGATTTTGTTCTAGTGCCATACTGTTTCGATTACTGTAGCTCTGTAATATAGTTTAAGGTCTGGATGTTTGATATGACAGTGCTTCCTCTTTTTTATCCAGATGGCATTAGCTGTTTGGGGCCATTGATGAGTCCATATGAAGTTCAGTACTGTTTGTTCTATCTCTTTGAAGAAAGCCACCAAAACATTGTTAGAGATTGCTTGTACTCACTGTGTATATTGCTTTGTAATTCACTCATTCTTTTGAGCCATGATTTTTTAAAGTCATCAATGTACAGTAGCAGGAGTGAAAACTAGGAGCCTGATGAAAAAAAGAGAACTGGTGGCTGCTGGAACTTTCACCTGAACACCTGATGTTCAACCCAGTTTGTTGATCACTTCCCTACACAGCATGGAACATCCAAAGCATTGAGACATAATAGCCTGGTCATGGCTTTCTTCTTCATGGAATCTTCAAAGAACAGAAATCGAATTGTACCTGAATTTTCTAATGTTTTAAGTGGTTGTAGTAGGATATGAGACAAAATAAGAATCTCAGCCCTTGGTTTGAATTTTGTCTTGTTCCCACTGTAAGTAAGTCATGTAACTCTTCTGTAAGTCAGGAAAAGCCATCCGTCAAAGTTGTTTTAATGGTTAGATCAGATAAAGACTATGCCTGGCACGTAATTGTACCAGAAGAGCTCAACAGGTATAGCAGATACAGTGTTCCTCCCTTCTCATTAGAGGCTTTGACAAATGTGGTGGTTTTATAAATAGTTCCCTAAGGAGCTAGTATCAAGCATATCATAGGCTTTAAGATGCTTTAAGACCCAGCTGACTATATTAGTTTCTGGAGTTGTCTGTCTCCCTTCGTTCTTGCTAGTATATGCTTACCAGCTTTCTGTTCCACAGGAGACTGTTCACTTGGAAATAGCCTAAATCAACATTACAGGGAGCATTTAACATTTGCTTTGAGAAAAGACCTATCATAACTATTTAGTAGATTACAAGAGAAATTGTCACTAAAGTGAAAATATAGGGGCATGTATTCTACAGATAACTTTTTTGCCACTTCAGATTGTCCCAAATTTTTACTATATTTAGTTCAACCTTAGACTTTTTTCCTACTTAATATCAAAGTGAGAAAGAAAATGTAAAATATTCTATTTCTGCTCCCTTTATAGCTGAATTTACAGTGCTCTGGTCTTTGGTGAAAAGTTGGTCCAACCTGTACTCGGATGTTTGTTGCAGCTCTATTTACAATAATCAGGATATGAAAACAACCCAAATGGCCCCAAACAGACAAATGATCAGAAATTTGTGGTTTATGTACACAGCGGAATATTATTCATTTATCGAAAAAGGCAAGCATATCATTCGCAGCAACATGGATGGAGCTGGAAGGAATCATGTCAGCGGAAATAAGACAGAAAGAAAAAGAGAAATACGGGATGATCTCACTTATATGAGGGATATAGGAAAAACAAACAAATGGACAAGAAAAATTTAAAACTGTCAACAGAACTGAAGCACAGAACATAATCTGGGGAGGGATAGATATGAGATTAAGATGATGCATCATGGGTAACAAAGTGGTGGGAGAACCTCGGGGTGGACAATGATATAAAAATATATATGTGTATATATACATATATACACACAGAGACATATATATGTGCGATCAATTTTAAAAAGATGAAATCAGTTATTAGAAAAAAAGAAAAGTTGATCCATTTACTTCAAGTTGAATAGCGGTGGCAACTTACAAATAGAGCTTTTTTTAATGATTTTCACAGGGATATTTCATATTCACTATAGTTTTCTTTGGCTTCTGGTAGTTGACTTTTTTAAAAAACGTTAATTCCATCTATATTTAAAGCGGTGAAAGAGGAGAATTGTTCGTATTGTTCGTATAAACTGGAGCTTTAGAGGTGCCCAGATTTTCTTAGCATGGCACAGCAGCATCCTGTCTCTGCCATTTGAGAGGAGGCAATCAGATACATCATTCTAGAGTTGTTATCTGTAGGTCTAGCATTGATGTTTGCTAAATGGGGAAAGAACAAAACTGATACTTGAATACCCAGCCCTGTAACCAAAGAGGGGGAAATTAAAATTTTATTATTCTTTAATATGCACTTCCTTATCTTTGAAAGACACTCCCGCTATACTTAGATGGTAGTCTTAGAATTCAACATTGCAAACTACACCGTGCTATCTTGGGCGATCCTGTAATTTTGCAGATGTTACTGAATGCAAAGTTCCCGGTGGAAACTGCAGATCAAGACTTTGTTTTCCTGATGAAATTCTTGGTGGAAATCAGTCTGGGGGTACCTTCCTCGCTTTGCCTGCTATCATTTCCTGCAGATTTTGAAGGTGATCTTGTATAAATGATTCAGGGAAGAGTTGCTGATGCTTTTACTGAAACATCCTCCTAATATCACTGGTGAAGGGTCTCTGAACGACTAAACGTTTGTCAGTAAATTATACTAAAAATGTCTGGACCAGCCTGAAAATGATGGTTCTGAAATGTGTGATGAACCCGCCAACTCTCCTGGGCATAAGTCAGAGCTGCCTGTATTTACAGGATGGGAGGGGTGGTGCTCAAAGGGCATTCTTCCTCCCCAATCACCCCACCTCTATTATGGTTCTGTGAACCAGGTGTTGAAAGTTGTGGTCTATTTTTAAGTGTTGAGGAAACGATTTCTCATCCAGAAGACCTTTTGGATTTATTTCTGTACTTTGTCATCGTTTACTAGCATAAAGTGATCTCTAAATCACCTAATAGCAATACGTTTTGTAGAAATGTGTGTGCTCTCTCTAATAACAGCTCTGGACTTAGTAGCTAAAAATACCTACAAAAACAGTTGTTGGTATCCATGTGGATCGAAACAAATCCATCACATATTTATCAGCATAGCTTTTGGAAAAGGTATGCCCTATAATTTCCCTATAATTCTATCATGATAATCTAACTTACATCTGTATTTTTTGAGGCAGCCTTCTCATATCACTCCAAATTTACTCATATTCACATTTGACATAGATGTCATAGTGTATGTGTAGGCATGTTCTACTCTCGGTTTAAGATAATAAACATTTCTCACGTCGCTGAAGCCATATTTTCCAAATCGCTCTCTAAAATTCTATCCAGTTGAATCATGGCATTTCCTTCTTATTCAGCCAAGCCCCCTCCCCCCAGTTTTTCAGTAAATATTCCCATCAGTGCTAGTCCTACTGTCATAGTGCTTTGCGTGTGTATGTATACTCTAAATATATTTTATGTGGAAGTAAGAAGTAAAGACAAATCCTTAAGCACTCGGTGATGTAGTTAACAAAGTATCAGTTCTGTAGAATCCAGGGGATCTGACTAAAGAAATAGCTCAGTCAAGACAGCGATTTGAATGCCCAAAGAATGCATAAGAACTGAGTCAGAAAGAGGTTTGATTAATTTTATAATGTCATGGACAATATATATTCTTTTATCTCAAACGCTAAACAACTCGGTGAAATATTTATCTTTGTCTAAGAAGAATCGCGCAAGAGAACACCCTGATGACTGGCTGTGATTTACTCGGGCACTTTGAATTTAATGAAGCATAAAGAACATTAATGGGGACCTGAGTTCTTGGTTCAGTCAGTTAACGCCGCTGCTCAAATTCAGCGAAAGCTGCGATGGGTGTTGACTTCCAGGTTGCTTCCTAGAGTCATCACAAAACCCCAGGAATAGACCGTCTCTTGCCTGTGCTCTGAGCATATTGGGAGTTTAGAGAAATCAAAAAGTCGTGCTGAACCTTCCAGGCAGTAAACGCTCAAGCTGCTGTCTTTATCAAGCCCTGATTGCTGGACTTAAGATCCAGCGTCCTCTTTGTGTTCCACAACGGCCGTTGGTATCTCATCACTTTTTTATTTGATTTATTGTTCTCTATTTTTGTTTTTTTTTTATTTTTTTATTTCATGGGTAATCACTCTAAACGTTGCTTCCTTTTTTGTGTCTGTTGAACACAGTACTTTGTGTTGGGACTTTACTTGGGGCTAAGGCTCCTTTTTCTCATCTAAGTACTTACGCTGGAAACTTAGATTATTATTTGAGATCTTTTCTGATTAGAAACTATACATTTCCTCCAAAGTACCTTTTCGGTTCCATTCTGTAAAGCTGTATACATTGCACTTTTGTTTTCATTCAGTTCAAAATATTTAAATGTTTTTCTTTATGATTTCCTCTTTGACTGCTAGAATAGTGCGGTTTCATTTGGAATACGTTGATGACTTTTCAGATACCTTTGAGATCATTGGTTTTATTCTGTTGTGGTCAGAGAACATATTTTTTAACGATTTCTGTCTCCTGAACTGTATGGAGATTTGTTTCTGTGCCCAACGTGTGGAGAGTGTTCCCGGTATGCTTGAGAAGAATGTGTGTTCTGTAATTGTGTGCAATACTCTATTAATGTCAATCATTCCGTGTTGATGGCATTATTAAGTCCTATATCTCTGTTGATTTTCTGTATGGGCGTTCTGTCAATTATTGAAAGTACAGTATTGAAATCTCCAGCTATTATTACCAAATTGACTATTTCTCCTTTCAACGCTCTTTTTTTTAATTTTTGGATCTCTACTATGACGTGTGTCTACATTTATATTGTATCTTCATACTGTGCTGCCACTTTTATGATTATGAAATGGCCTTTATTGTCTTCCAAAAACATTTCTTACCTTAAAGTCTACTTTTTTCTGGTGTTAATAGAGTCTCCAGAATTTCCACGTGGTTCTTTTAAAACTACTTTCTAAACCTTTAGTGAGATTTTATAGTCAGCCATTCAGTTGCTTTAGCTGTGGCTTGTTTGGGCCTATTTTACCTACTTAGTTTGAAATCTTTGCTTTCAAATACAAGCTCTGAAGATACACACACCTTCTCCCTGCATCGCGTTTTCACGGAGTGCATTTTCCTGTTTCCTGCACGACTCTCTGTAACACGGGCTGTTTCAGCTCCTATATATTCCGTGTGACCCGGTGACTCTGCCCCTCGTTGGTGACGTTGGCTTTTGCTGCTTGTGTAACTCACCTGGTCGAAACCAGGGAGGTCGCCATCCCCCTGCCGTGTGCAGCTGTTGCTGGCTCCGCGGACTGTCTTCCCCTTGTTTCATTGCAATCCTGGCCTCCTGGGCTTGCTCCTGAGTCCCCATAGCTCAGCAAGCCGCCCGAGATTGGGCCAAAGCCACGCGAAAGCTCTCTGAGCCAGGAGGCTGGCTGCCCTCTGCCGGGAGGCCGCGTCCGGCTGGAGCACACTGCACACTGCAAGCTGCCCTAGTGTCCCCTCACGTGTCCCCTGCCTGCAGGATCCATGAGCCGGGGACATTTGGGTCCTCTCTGGCCAGCCTCCAGACCTGGGCCACAGCCCCTCTGCCCGCCGCACCTGCTGGAATTCCCTGTGAAATCCCTGGTGAGTCTTCAAGTCAGCTGCCTGCTCCAGCCGGGTCTCCCTCACGCCGCTTTGCAGAGCAGCGAGCTGGTTCTGTCTGCCAGGAGACCATCCCTGCCCCTGACAGGTCTCCACTCCAGGGAGCCCTTTCCTGCAGCGCGACGCAGCTGCCGGTGTTCACAGCTGCCCGGGCCTGGCTGAGCAAGTGCACCGAGAAGCTGGAGCTGGGGCTGGGAGCAGCTCCTGGCTAGGGCTTCCCAGACTGTTCCCGCCTGATGCTGAACAGGTGTCAGAAGGTGGAAGACGCCTTCGCACCCCGGGCGGCTGAAGCGACCGTTTTCCACCGTTGGTCCGGCTTCACACTTGGTCTTCGAGGGGGGCTTGTCAAAGCCCCCTCGCTCCATCACGATGTGGCTGGAGGTCTGGTGCTTCCAAGCAGTGGTGATTTGTGTTGCGCTCCGTGCGCGATCTCATAGTTTATGTCCTATGGCATAGAGGTCATGGCTCGCTGGCCAGCGTTGGCCACGTGGGCTCATTTTCACCGTGCTGCAGAAGCAGAGATGGTTTGTTACCCCCGTGAACTACTCTTCAGAGAAAAGACTTGGGTAGAATCAGGCGGGAAGATGTCAACAACCCTCAACCTTTTCCTGGAAACGCAGATTGAAAGCAGGACTGGGTCAGAGGGCGTCAGCTCTGTCCGTCTTTTCCTCGCGCGTCCGCGGCAGCTCGTGACCTGTTAGAACAAAAGAATCTTTTTTGAGAATTAAGCCTGTGCTTGTGTGAAATGTCCACCGCGTATGCTTACAACGCGGGGCCCTAAATTTATTTATTTATTTTATAAACTCCAAAGTGCAATAGCGTCTATCGGGATTTTGCCTTCAGTGTACAGAATTACTCCAGGACTGTCTAAGAAATCCAAAAGTTACTGCTAATAGGTTTCATTTCCTTTGCCGAGCTGTGTACTTCCCTTTGAATGAGAACATTCTTTAGAACGTGCAGCACCATTTTGTGGAAACTCTATGTTTTTCATAATGAAGGTTTTCCAGATAGGATTCGAGTATTTATCATGTGTCGTGAATATTGTAATGTATGTAAATTGCAGCATTAAATGCAAAATACTTTGGCATTGCAGTTTTTTTTTTTTGCCACTAAAAATAAGTTGTCTTCTAGCTAAATCAGATTGTTCTCTATCTGTAACATTTGAAATTAAATTCTCATGCACCATAAAATGCTATTCCAATTAGGCGTCATTAAATACTGCCCAGTATGTAAATTCGAAGTTAGCAGACGAGGTCCAGATTTCTGTTGGCGATACCAGCACACATAGCATCAAAACAAAACAGTATTAGCAGCACTTCTCCGCCGTCCCTTTGTGGAAACACAGACCACTCCCTTTCACAATGCGGAAGAAACGAGTTTGTTGAGGGGGAGACATGGAGATTACTTGGTGACTTTTCAAGTGGAGGCAAAGCCCAAAATGAGCAGCACTCGTGGTAATTGTGATGCTCTGGTTCAGCAGTTGTCCCGGCTGACTTCTGTTTTCAGTGCCAAGCCTGTAATTCCCAGAAGCGGAGGCCCCCAGTGGCAATGCCTCTTATGGAACGCACCTGCAGTCGACCGAGTCCTTACATTTGTGCCTTGGCCAACTACTGTTTAGCCATCGATCCTCAAACAGTCTTTTTCTTATTTCTTCTTGAATTTAGTTTTATTGATTACAAATATATACATGTGTATTTGTATATATAGATTTACATTTGTGTGTGTATATACACATATATATGTATATATGTGTGTCTATCTATCTATCTATCTATCTATCTATCTATCTATCTATCTATCTATCTATCTATCTATCTATCTATCTATCTATGTATCATTGTATACCCCAGAGTTTGCCCACCACCCTGTCACCTGGTGAACCATCCTCTTAATCTCTTGTGCCCATTCCTCCCCTGGTTTTACCCCCTACCCCCTCTCTTGCTTATGTTTCAGTTCTGATGACAGTTTTACATTTTCCCTGTCCTTTTGTTTGATTGTTTTCCCTATATCCCACATATGGGTGAGAGCATCCAGTATTTCTTTTTCTTTCTGGCCTATTTCTTCTAGCATGATTCCTTCTAGGTCCATCCATGTTATCACATATGCCTCAAATTTGTCATTTTTGATTACTGTATAATATTCCATAGTGTACATAGATCATAAACTCTCTGATCCATTCATCTGTTTGGGAGCATTTGGGTTGTTTCCATATCCTGGCTACTGTAAATTGAACATTCTTTTCCTAAACCTCTCTTTTAGTGGTCTTCTGATAGATGGTACTGTCATATGCTTTATTTTTTTTTTTATGCAGTGCTTCCTTTACCAAGCGATTGTTCAGTCTCACACTTTATCAGGTATGATGCTAGAAATGAGAGTGTAAGACCCGTGCATTGGGGAGATCAGTTCTCCCCATCCATAGATTACATAAATGGCATTTACTTGCCACCTATGTTGTTTGGTTCTTGAGCCAATGCTTCAAAATCTCTAGTATCATAAACTTTCACTCTTTTTGAGATCTTTGGAAAGTGTG
The DNA here is from genome assembly GCA_004024945.1 of Uropsilus gracilis. Taxonomy (NCBI): domain Eukaryota; kingdom Metazoa; phylum Chordata; class Mammalia; order Eulipotyphla; family Talpidae; genus Uropsilus; species Uropsilus gracilis. The sequence goes on from PVHY01024165.1 coordinate 9,550, forward strand.
GAATTTGAAAACGGTTTCGTAATCATCTCTTGCCCCTGATGAGCACCAGCCTAGAATTGTACTTGACTGAAATGTATGCGTTAGTAAAATGACAACTTAGTGTATTTTGGAAGAGTAAGAGACTCTTTAGTAGGAGTACTAAGGGTTTCTGGGGGTTGTGGGGGTCAGAGCTATTTATAATTTCAGAAACCTCCATATAGTGAAAGATAACCTGTCTCAGGAGGAACATGGACCTATTCATATTTCTTTGGATTTTGGAGCAGTTAGTGATAGAAAACTATGGACTCAGAACTCACACTCCACCTTCCTGTAGCATCAGTGGTTTCTTCCTCTCCTCCGTACTCTAATGCTTGAAGCCTTAAAGCCAAAGACATCGAAAGCTCCAGATTTGCTTTGCCTCTAGGTGATATTTAGTATGTATCATTAACTTGAAAAGCAACATAAGGTATATTAGTCTGTCTTATCCAGTGTTTTCTCAACCAGGGATGATTTTGCCCCCTGGGTACATTTGGCAACGTCTGGAGTTATGTTCGGTTGCTATAAGTGGGGAGTGCTGGCACCCAGCGTGTAGAGGTGAAAGATGCCACTGAACAGTCTGCAGTGCCCAAATCCTTACAACAAAGAATCATCCTGCTTAAAATGCCCGCAGTGTCGAGCTTGAAAAGCCCTGGTCTGATCAAAGCTGTCTTCTTTAAGTCTTCTTTAAAACATCACGGTAGGTGTAACAATTAGGACTCTTTGACTTTCTAATCAGCCTCTCAAATTTTTCACCGTTTCATTTCCACGGTGGCTTTTAGTAGCTCCTTGCAGATAGAGATGATGCTCTGCCATCTCTCTATCTCCATAGGGAGAATGACACAGAAAGCATGGAGTCACGGCTTAACCCTTCTGGAATAAGTGGACGTACTCTCACTATCAGAACATCTCTAAGTGATTGTACCAAGTGACGTTTTAAAAACTAGATCGGGGTCAATGTAACAGTTTGAAACAACATAAAAAATGACACATCTTTAGGCAATAGGTACTATATTATATTGATTTTACCGTACTGTGGCATTTTGACAATTCCTGTGGTACAAATATTGCTATTATGTTTACCTTAGGCAAATGGCTTTAATTAGCTCCACTGTGTCTTCTTTTCTCATTAAAAGCATTGGGCTAAGTGATCTCTGCAGCAATACCAGCTTTAATACTTTCAATATTTTTTAGTAGGATGTACAGACAATCCCTCATAAATCTTCAAGTATTTATTAATCAGTATTTATAGATAAGACAGTAAAAAATGATCAAACACTGTCATTCATCTGTTTCAAAATATGTAGTATAAAATGTGGTGAAATACAGACTTTAGGGCAGGAAGTTGGTGTATTTGATTCCCATTATTTAAAAGATAGGTGTATGTTTATTTCCGTATTTGCTTAGGTTTGAGTAAAAATTTTGTTCCTAGTAAACAAAGCTTGTTTGTTCTTGTCAGGTCAAGAGGAAAAGGCCTCTTGCCGGTTTTTTACATTCAAATGGGCTTTCCCATGAAGGTCTTTGTTTTGGGACTTAGGAAATATTGCATATGAACTTCAGTCTCCTCTGTAATTATGACCATAGGAAAATACCTTTGTATCAAACAGGACTCTGGAAAGCTAGGCATTGCTTTCACATGCTAATAGATGGCATTTAAATTTGTATTTATTTTTAATCAGTTGCTTAGTATTAAAATAAATTTGGAAATCCAGCAGCTCATAATAGTTAATAGCCTGTACAAATGGGTCCCAAGACACCTGTTCCTTTATTCTTAATGAAGCCCTATTTTATGTGTAGAAGGCTGGAGTTCCTGTTGATTCTCCGTGCTAGCACATCTCCCTGTCTCCTGTGTGCGGACTTAAATAACATTAAGCAATGTTGTTTCCTCTTGTTTTCTGTCATCTCTAGAATTCTGCCAGACACACTTACTCTCTTTAATAGGTTGTTTCTTCCCAAATGCATTAGGGTGATATTTTTTTCCTGTTTTGTGTTTTGAAATAATTTTTTTTTAGAATTAAACCCCAATCATGTTATTTATAAGGACTTGATGTAAAATTATGAGTTAATCGTACCAGACACAAAAAGAGCCAAATAAAATTTCCCAAGGAAAGAATAAATGATTTATGAAAATTTTAGTAGCCCACATAAGTGTAAAAAGTAAACAGAAAAGTCAAACTCTCAGGCCTTAGTATCATTGTGGTTTATCCTCTGAGGTTGCTTAACTATTACCAATAGAATTATTTATTTCTATTAGTTATTTCACTTCAAGCAAAAAATCATTTCCCTGCTTGCAAATAGCCTGAAAGGAGAAAAGCACAAAGAACTATTCCCACAGTTTATCAGACACTTGTGTTCTTTTACAAGACAGAATTTGATGTGAGTGTGTGGCTCAGAATGACTTTTGTGCCGGGCACAGTGGCTCATGCCTGTAAGCTTCAGCCTATGAAGCGACTGGGACCAGGGATCGCGGTTTGAGCCCCTCTCGGGGCAACACAGCGAGAATTAGTCCCCCCAAAATAGCTGGGTGTAGTGGTGTGCGCCTGTCATCCCAGCTACCTGGGAAGCTGAGACTGGGTATTGCTTGAGTCCGTGATACCCCGGGCAACGTGAGCCTGCAGTTCCATGGGCAAAAATAGTGAGACCCAGTCTCAAAATAAAAAAGAATGACATTTGTGACCCCCCAGTATTTGTATTCTCTTTAGGGTATAGCAGATCAGCAGGTTTCTAAGAATTGTCTTCAGATGTGTGCCAACAAAGGAGATACAGGGTGTGACTGCTGTGTCTTTGCCTGCGCCCAGAATCTGAGTTTCGACTAACGTGATGGTAGCGCAGAGGTCATTCTCAAAAGAAAATGTGATGTCTGTGCAGGATCCAGTGCAAATTAGGCTGCTGGTCGTTTCAGTGGCTCCTGAGAGTAACTGTTAAACTGGAACCCAGCACTGAGTGTTTCACCAAAAGAGTGAAAATTCACTCACTATTCTCAGGTCTTCCTGATCATGAGAATCTACCACGTAGACATGACTATCTCCAATAAATTTCGCTGGGAATGTCTTTTCACACATCACTTTTGTATTTTGTTGAGTTCCTTGACAGTAAGACTGACTAGACCAGATAATTCAGCACAGCCCACCTTTCCCTTCAGTCCTGTGCCTCTCGAGAGTGAAAGGAGGCCTAACACGGTGTGTGTGTGTCCTGAAAAGATGAAAAGTAGTGATTAGAGGTCTCTTTATTGGGTAAAGAGACACAAGGATCACAGTCGCTCTCGGTATTTTTCAGCACTAACTGCAGGTTAGAAGCACACCCGGGTTTTCCAATTCTCCAGAGTTTTCCAATTCTCAAGCCTTCGATCCCTACCCTTGAGGTCTGTGTAAATTAGCATTTGCTAGGATGTGAGTATGATGTAGAAAACTTTCCGGAATTTTCGGGTTTTTGTTCTTTGACATAACTGGATAGAGGAAGGGAAGCTAAACCAGAGATATGAGCTGCTAGTTTCCTACACTCTGAAGTACTGTGAAGAAGATGGATAGAAAATCCCCTGAATCCTGTGGTCACTAACAGGTGAGTGGATAAGGCTGAGACCTTGTTGGAGACGCTCCAGCCTCCTGTGAGGAAGAAGGGTCTTGTCTTGGTTCTCCAGGTTTAAGTCATTTCTAAAATCCATAGGATGGCAGCAGGTTTGGGGAGAGTGTGGAGTTCACCCCAGCTCATCTGAGCTACGTCACTTACAGAAGCACTTCCTATTTTGGGGTTATATACATTGAGGACAGTTTCTACCGGTCTTAAAAAAATGTTTCAAGCTGGGTGTGGTGGCGTGTGCCTGTAATCCAAGCACTGGGAGGCAAAGACCCAGGGATCACTTGAGTTTGCGGGCTCAAGATGACCCTGGGCAACATAGCGAGACCTGGTCTCAAAGAAACAGTTGGGCACGGTGGTGGGTGCCTGTAATCCCAGCTACCTGGGAGGCTGAGACTGGGATGACTTGAGTCCGCAGGATCCGGACTACCCTGGGCAACATAGCGAGACCTAGTCTCAAAACAAACAAACAAACAAAAAACAATGCAAAACAAAAATGTTTCATTTGAAAAGTTTTGGTTTTCCCTGACACCATGATAGACGGCCCATCACCCCGTCACTCCTCCCGTTGACACGCACCCCCTTTTCCCATAGTCCCATCAGGGATTGTTCTGCACAGTCAATAATTAACTTCCTATGGACTTCTTCTGCATTCACTTTCGATGGACTCAACGCTGATGCGAGAAGCATAGAATTTATGGGTGATAAACAAACCAGCAATGTAGGGTTGGTCCACGGAGGACATGTAGGGACAGTGGAGGACAGGTGCCATTTGCTCAGTGACCGCTTCTGTACTTGAACGTGAACGTTGTCCCAGGTTTGTTTTCAGTAGTCCTCAAGCAGCGTGGGAGATCTGTCAAGGCTTCTGAGATGGGCCATCCGAACGGTGCCAGTGCTTTGGCCTGGACGCAAACGCACGCACCGTGCCCTCTAGCTGCCTTCCTCCCGGATTCGGGCTTGCTGAGTCGCTTCACAGCAGAAGAGGTGCTCAGACTCTGCTGCCGGACTAATCACATGCATAGTTTCTTGGCTGATCTTAGTTTTCTAGTAGATAGTAACCTAGCAAGTAATAAGCGTTAAAGCAGCAGAGCTCAGAGCCCTGGTCTTTCTGAAAGCCATGGCTCTCTTGATGGAGTCAAGTCTGACTTTTAAACAACACATTTGCCACTGCTTTGCAGTCTGTCTTTTTTTTTTTTTCTTTTTTGGTGGTAAAACTCTTCCTGCGTCTTAATTTCTCATTTTTCTTTAAGGGGGAAGAAAACTGGCAAAAGAAGATATGTACAGACGTGGCACATTTTTATTATTTCAATCCATTATTTTCTCCTCATCGGATTCATATTTATAGTGATATGCCCTGCGTGGCAAGTGCTGAGAAAACATTTGTACAAAGTCTTGCCAAGGAAGACTGTTGACTCTATGGAGTATAGTGGCTTCACTGTTGAAGATCTTCATGTGCTTATTAGAAGAAAAAACAACCCAGATACTAGTTAATTATATTTGTCTAAATTACTAGATCTTGTGGTCAGCATATTAAATTTACTAAATAGTTCAAATGTATTGAATGTAGTATTATAGCAGTTTTATTGATATACTGGCAAGGAAACAAACATGACCACTCTTTCCCATCTGTTTATAATGCTATATAAAGAAGACCATGTTGGTTGCCATGGAAACTACATTTCCAAAACCACTGAGTGTTTGCTTAAATTCTCCAACCTTTTAAAGTCATAAGCTTTTTCCTCAGATAAAGAATAGAAGAATACATTTTAAAATTTCCAGCCATTTTCTAAAAGTCATTTCTCTGTAAAATTCACCTTCTATTTCTAGGTCGATATTTTGTCTCAGAAATTTCATGAATTAAAAGTTGAGGGGCTTTTCATTGGAGACTCTGGCACTTTCAAGAACTGGGGGTGATGTAACAGTTCTGTTGAGGGGTGCTTCCTCTCTGTAAGTAAGGCCTTTGCCTCGGACAAGTCTAACAATAGCAGGTGGTCTGAAGAGACAGCAAATACATTAACACGTAACTGCGGAGCAAAGGCGGTTGTGGTTGCCATAACGAACCAGGTTTGGCTGCTGCTGGCATAATAGCTCGTATGAGAAAAGCTACATCAGGGGAGTGTTTGGCCTTATGCGGAGCGATCTGCTTTTCAGAGGTGTGGCCATTAAGGAATATTCTGTTAGCACAACTCAATAAAACCTGTTGAGTCCTGGGAATTCTGCCCAGGGAAGAAACAAGTCAAGTATATGTCTTGCTCTGTTTTTTTGTTTTTTGTTTTTTTTTACCAAAAATGAAAAATCTAGACCGAAGTTTTCATCACCTCAAATGATTGTATCAATCCGCATGTTTTGTTTTAGACAAGCCAGGTGTCTGCACACCTCAGAAACCGTGTTTGCCATCTTCTCAAGAAAGATCTTTATTTTTCAATGTCTTAAAAATGACTCTTGATGTTTTACACTAGGACACCACGTTTGGTTTTCATGGTGATCCTAAGAGGTAAGTGCTAGAAGTGCAAGTACCTTTTCCAAATCAGAGTTTTTCCAAGCCAGCCATGGCACTACTCATTGCCGGGACCGCTGATTCTCGGTTGGCGGAGACCATCAGGCACATGGTAGTAATGTTCAGCGACAACCCTGGCCGCTCCGAGCAAGCGCATCCCCCAAGTTGTGACAACCTGCAAAGTATTTAGACCTCACCAAAGTCTCCTGGGATAGTAAAATGCCCCTGAGACTGCTTGTAGATCTGCCACCTTTTATTTTTCCTTCTGATAAAAATCGTTGGTGAACTACCTGCTGCTGTTCACACGCTGTTTCCTCCTGTCACTGTGGTTGCTAGGATCAGCTCCTCAGGTCTTGGTCAGTTCCTAGCCTGAGGACTTGAAGCAATACCCGTGTCTCCTGATAACCCTTTTTATCGGTGATTCTGAGAACTTGGCAGCAAAACAAAAGAAGCAATTAAAGTCATTTGCACTAATAGACAGTTGATGAAAGAGTCTTTGATAATAGGATTTTAGAATCTTTTGCTGAGTTTTTGTGTATTCAAAACTACGGGTAAATTTTTATTAATCCCATCTAGTCCACTCTATGCACTAAACTTAGGTTTTTTACTTTGTTTGTTTCTTTTTCCTATTGGTAATGTCGTGGGGGTATTCAGTACAGTTAGGTTTGCATCTTCTCTGTGATAATTAAAAAATGAAACGGTGGTCAGTGAGGACCCATCATCACAAAATCGAAGAGCAATACTATCTCAATGGTTATGGTTTTCTGCTGTTTTGGAAAAACAGGATTTTACTGTATTTTCTTAGGAAGTTTTGCTTTAATACCAAGTATATTTCTTAGTAACTTTGTAAAATTGTGCCGTTATAAAGTGGAAGGCAGCAGGCCATTACATTGATCAAGTTAATCGGGTTTCTGTGATTCTTTGTTTCTTTACCAAAAAACCTCAGTTTACCAATTTCCTTCATCTCAAACAATATCAAGAATATTTCTGTCATCTTGGGTGTTGTTTTGTAACTATAGGTCAGCACCTGCCTTCTGTATAGCAAGTATATTAATAAATGCCTATTTGGTAGGAAATTACTGGCTCCGACTACATTGAACTGAAGGCCATTTTGGGAGCTTGCAGATGCGGAGAATAATAGCTTCTGGGGGAAATATCAGAATATTAGACCTTTCAGCTGCACTCAAATAACTGAGTGAAATGATTATACTGAGGTTACAACCTCAGTATAGGTTTTAATTTAACTATAGTTTTTAATGCAGACAGTAGCTCATACAATATTTTGAGTCCAAATTGAGCAGGGACCTGAGTATACAATAAGGCTTGTCGGTGATTATATGTCATGAACCACTTTTCTGCTCTTGAGTAATATGCAAGCGTTTGGCCATTCCCCAGGACTGATGTAAATACAGATATTTGAAAACAAGGAAAATACTGCCGCCAAGCATTTTGATAGGTCAAACTAATCTATTTCTAAGTTGCTAGTCTCCACACGAAGGATTAGCGGAAACGAAACAATGTGGGATATTTTGACCGTAGGATTTACCTGATCCTTAAATGTAGTGTTTGGCTAATTTTTTGGAGGGAAAATTTTTCTCTCAGTTGATGTAGATAATCCAGTTCTTGTTACCATAACTACCCCGTAACTCTGTGCCCAGGAGAATCATATTTTGTGATCAAAATGTCACATTTTGTGACCAAAATGTCTGTAGTACGTCTCTGAAATTCATTAGGTTTTGATAAGGCGTGCTTAGAGGTGAAGGCTTCAGAAATTTGCCATCACCAAATGCATAAGATTCAGAACGACAGTGCGGAGAGTAATTACTTTTGTCCCATTTTATGTTTTTTTTTTTTTAGCTTCTGACACGGTAGAAAACATTTTTTTTCTCCACTTAAATTAATTTTTGTCCTCCTTGCTTTCCCCCTCTCTTTGCTCAAGACCTCATTTAATTTGCATTGTCTTTCTTGAAGCCATCGAGTAAAACAGTCTGTGTTTGTGACCTTTTCCATCACCACTTTCATTAAATGTGGAATTTGTTTTCGGGGACAGCATAATGACTGCGTAACTGCTCCTTGTGCATCTCACTGACGGTATTTCACTGCCTCATCATTTGCATATCAATTAAACTTCATCCATTTTAAAATTTTTCTTCCTTTAAGAAAATTTACTTTGTCTCTGCTGAATTACATTTTTATTTTCCTAATTCACCTTTTTTTTTTTTTTTTAACTTTCATGAGCTATTGATACATACTTGCTTAAGAGAGGCGGTTGGTTCTAAGTACCCTCTAACGTTTGGCATGCTCTGGTATGTGAGGAATGGGATATTTATATCATTTCATAGTACCTCCCCACAAAATATTTACTATTCACAAAGGGGGAAACTGTGCCTTTATTGTGGAGAACAAGCCTTAAATAGTCAAAGTGACGCAAACTGAAATTGAGGTGGGAAAGAGCACAGCTGCCAGTCTGTGATATTCCTGCTACAGATGAATAATCCAAATCTGATCCCAAAACCATCGGACAGGCCCGTTTTGAGAGAACTTCTGCAACCTAACTGGCATGTGAGCTTCAAGATGACCGAGATTATGGAAATCGAGACTAAGAAACTTCCAGTTTAAAGGGATACCTGGCAATACGGACTTCTGAATTGGGTCTTTTTACCCCACAGAACGTTATTGGGACAACAGGCAAGACGGCAGTGGGGTTGAGAACCCGACGGTCAAGGAAGTGGTTGAAGAAAACATACTTTTGTTCTGGACTGGCAACTTTTCCCTAAGTGTGAAGTGGTCTAAAAATGGGAGGAGGGGAGATGGAAGACATGGGTTCCAGAGGACTGATGACTGGTGTGGAATCCTAACTCATCTGTAAAATAAGCCATCGTCTCTCGTGACCTTCCATACATGGCCTTTGGATGAGAGGACAGAGGTCATGTTTGAAGAGTGTTGCTTGCAGTGGACTACCATTTGGGTTCTCACTTTTCGCTTTCTAGGATCAAGCGGCCACGAGTGGGTCCAAGTGTGTGAGTCCCCATATGCACAGTCTTGGTCATTTCTCCCTGGTGGTGAAGACATGACCTTTGACCTGATGCGAGCTTTTCTGGTTAGAACAGGAAGTCACCACTGGCCCAGGGCAATACCTTGAAATGGATGTAAAGATCAGTGTTTTCAGTATAGGATTTTAACACTTCTGATGGTTTTGTTTTAGCTTGATGTTCCGGTGACTTTTTTTTTCTTTTTTGAAGCTAGGTCTCGTCATGTTGCCAGGGGAACTGCAGGCTCATATTGCCTGGGGTACCCCTGACTCCAGCGACCCCCAGCCTCAGCCTCCCAGGTAGCTGGGATTACAGGCGCACCACCACGCCCAGCTATTTTTTGAGACTAGGTCTCTCTGTGTTGCCCTGGGCAGGTCTCGAACCCATGGGCTCGAGCGATTCCTAGTCTCAGCCTCCCGTCCTAGGCTGGGATTAAAGGCGCACACCGCTACACCCAGCCCCTCCTCCCCTCAGCGACTGTTCAAACATGATGTAGTCTCGTGCCAGGCACAAAGCCGAGCTTTAATTCTGTTTCTAAGTGCCACCTGCCCTTTCCCTTTGCACCCATCGCCTCACCTCGGTATCGTGGGTCCCTGGGAACCGGACAACTTCAGCGAATGACCGGTAGTTCAGGTGTCAGCTCTGAAGTCAAATGATTCTCCTTTTGGATTCTGACTGTCCCACTTTTGACCTTGGACCAGAAACTAAGTCTTCGCCGTGTGTCACCTGTGCAACGGAGATAGCGGTCGTCCTGCTTCGTGAAGTCGTGGAATGCGCAGAAGATGTGTAGTCCACATGATGGGCTGTAGAAAGACCTTGCTCCCTGCCCTCCCATTCCAGGTCCCCGCTCCCAGCCACGGAAACGTCAATTGAAATGATGGGGGTGGGGAAAGCATAGCTGGGCGGCCCTGGGTTCCACTGCCTCATTTGGGGGGAGGCCATCCATCTCTTGACTTTTTCTCACTCCTGCTGAAATTCGAGCTTTATTTGCAGCTCATGCCCTGTCACGTTGCAGGAAAGAAAACTGTGGGGGAGAAATGATGCTCAGGAAAGGTGGCGTCTGCTGAGGACTCTGGTCTTGTCAGCGTTTCTCAGTGCTGTGGGTGCAGTGCTGACTTTGCTCCTCTTTATCTTTTAAAAACGAGGCATTTTAGTGTGAATTAGGAAAAATTACAGTACTGGAATGGGAACAAAACATCTCAAATACAAGTTTTCAAATACAAGTTTTTTGTCTTATTTTGATGCATTTCTAGAAATAAATGCAGATAGATGATAGCGAGAGATAGAT
>PVHY01024166.1:7411-20084 GCA_004024945.1 Uropsilus gracilis
AGGCTGTTGGGTTTGGAGGAGCCATAGCCAGAGTGAGCCTCTACCTGCAGCCTGGGACCCAGTGGAGCCACTGGTGGCAGGCAGGTAAATGCCCACCACCCTGCAGCCCCTTATACTGCTTGAAAGCTGCTTCTGGGACTAGTGCCCCTGGCTTGTGTGGTTCAAGTCTTCAAGCCTGGCCCCAGATGTCCTGTATCCTGCTGCAGAAGGATGGCATGGGTACTGCCCACAGGCTGTGCTCCGGGCAGCCATGGGCTCTACCCCTGAACCTAGGGGCTCTGGGACTCAAATCAGGCTTCCCTCCAGGGAAGGGTTGCTATTGGCAGGGTGTTCCTGGAGGCTGGCGGGAACCCCTAACTCCCACCACTGCTCTGCTGCTGCTGCTGCTGCTGCTGCTGCTGCTGCTGCTGCTGCTGCTCCTGGAGCAGAGCTCTAACCCAGCCCTAGAGCAGCAGGACAGGAAATAGCAACAACTGCTCTGGCTCTCTGTGCCAATGGCCAGGCTACATGCAGTGGCAAAACCAGTCCTGCACCTTGTGCAGCAGAGCTCTAACTTCAATTCCTCATTTCCTGCATTTTCAGGAGATTATGGAGGCAGCAGTTATGCCCCAGAGCTTATTCTCTGGGCTTCCAGTTTCAGAAAGAGAAGGGAAGTTATGACTGTTAATAGATATATATATAGAGATATATATACACACAGATATAAATATATTACATATAAATATATAGGCTATGTTTATATAAATATTTGTGTTATACAATATATATTTATGATATGTATGACAAATATAAGTATATATATATATAAAGATCTGCTGAGATGAGAAACTGAACACTTGAAAATACAGTATTGTAAACTATTATCTCAATACAAAGAAAAATGGAAAAAATGAGGTTAGGAGATGATCTTTAATAACATAGCTTTTATTGTAGGTTACATGCAAAATAGAAGTCTTTTGGGCTGGAATGGATTCAATTCTTTCAGAAGAGCTCAAAGTTATTATTATTATTTTACTCAATACAGCTGTAAATATCTACTCAGTGGGAAGTAGGAAGGCAAAGAGCAAGAGTTAAATGGAAAATCTTTTTAATAGGCTAATTTTTAAGAAAAAATTTGCATACCTCTAATATGGAATATAATTTTTCACTGATAGACCTAGAGTTTCTTGGGAAATAAAATATGCTATTTTACATATAAAGCAATAATGATAAAGCCATATCATACATTTTGAATATTTAATATGAACCAGGCTCTATGCTAAGGCCTTTATATGCAATATCTTATTTAATCATGACACTAGTGAATAAGCCACTATATTAGTACCCAAGTTTGTACTTGAGATACTGAAACAAAGTGAGCTGAAGTGATACAAGATCACAGGTGGTCAGTGGTTAAATCTCAAACATAAATCTAATCTAATCTAATCTGAATTTCTTACTTCTGTCTTTGCCTGTGAGAAATGAGGCCTGCTAGTAGGAAGCTAATCTCTGACTTCAAAAATAGGAACAGAGAGCCTGTCCAGAAGGATGGAAAATGATGACAAAGTTTAATGATGTCTATTCCGAGTCTGTTGTTCTCCACAGCACTTGCCAACCTCAAGGTCTGGAATTCAGCACTCCAAATGGTCTTTCTCAGGCTCTAACTCAATACTCAAGAGAGAGTACACACTTTTATTATCACTGTTACAGAATCCCCAGGCACCAAATAAGGAGATGCCATAATTTGCCCACTTAAGACCAGCAGTGGGGGGAAGTGGAGAGAGGGAATTTCACACAAATAAATCAAACAATACTAAGTGGTCTTCTCTGTTATAATCCTTTTATCTGTCCTTCCAAATAAATTTGTCTCAGCTCAAAAGAAAAGAAACAGATACTAAGTGCATGTATAGTAGAATCACTTCACTTTATGACTGGGAAATTCAAAGGCAAAGAGGAAAGTGATTCATTAATGGACTTTCCACCAATAATGAGGGTGTATCTGGGAGTAGACATCGGTTCTCCTGACTCCTTGTTCTTCTTCCATCATGTCAGGATAGATGTCTCAGTTCTTCTGACTGAGATATGTGGTAGGGTTAACAAAAGTGAAAAATAAACTACAGGTGACCACACTGGAGAAGGAAACACACACACACACACACACACACACACACACAAAGTCATTCATAATCGAGAAGGGTCAGAATGAAACCACCACATCCAAACTAGGAACACAGGAGCATACTTTTCCCATGGGCCAGGACTACAGTGTAGAAGAATGAAAACACCACAAGCTGGAAGGAGCTGCATAAAGCTTAATAAACCTTAATTGGAAACAGTTCTTGGGATGATTTCAGACTTGTCTAAGAAATAAGAGGAGTGAATTACAGAAGAGCAAATATCTTTTAAAAAAATGCCTTGAGTTCTGTTCGGAGCAGAAGTCAATGTACGATCACTTCTGGGTAGACAGTAGGTACAGTGGCAACCCAAGAGTGATTTCCAGGGACACTGAACAAAGCAGGTATGACACAAAGTATAGCAGGGATCACAAACTGAAATGCCTATAGCAGTGAAAAGGATAATAAAAGTAAATGAAGTGAGCTGGTTCCACCACCCCTATCCATCCTTCTCAAAAAAATTTTAAAAATACTGACAAAAAGGAAGATGAATTCTTAGGCTGTCATTAAGCTATCATAGTTGATAGTTTACTTAGGACTGGTAGAACCTGTGCAACTACTGGACAATTATCACATTTAATCAAAGCAACTGCTATTCAGTGCCAGCAAATTTCTGACCCACCAGAATGTGGACTCAATATTGTTAGGTTTCCAACTTCCCAAGAGATGCTAGTATATGTAATCTCCTGAATTGTAATTGTTGGCAACACATTCAAATATTTTAAGTTGATGCAGATCAGGCAAGGTGGAACAAAGTGGGACACCTAGTTTGCAGGGGGAAGGAGCTCATATTCAGGGATCAAATGAAACATGCCCTACTTCCCTAAGGGTCCTAAGGCAGATCTCCAGTTTAGATAAATACTAATCTAGGTACAAACACCTAACCTAGGTGTATATCTTTATCCTTATGGCCAGACTAGCTTTGGAATTCAGAGGTTTTGTTTTGGCTTTAATATTTAGATTTACAGGACCCATGCCATGGAGCATATACCAAGAGAACTCTGAGGCAGTGACACATTGATTTATCTGCAGTAAAGTATGTAAATATTCAGAAATCAAGTGAGATAGAGTACTAAAAAAAACTTCCAAGTTCTAGTTGTCTTGTCAAGAAATGGGGAAATATTGATAGGAAATTGTGAACCTATTAAAAGATTGAGAGAGGATCAATGAATAATGGGTCTATACTGCACTAATTAACCAACTTATTTAGAATCTGTACCTGGCAATCTCTACCCTTTGAAAAATAATTTAGTATCTTTGCTAACTGAGATGTTTCTGCTATATTCCCCTTGACTTTAAGGGAGAGACAGTGCTTTGCCTTTTACCACTGTGCACTTAACAGGGACAAGCCTTTCTCCTAGCCCCCAGCACTACTGTGACTGACTGGCAAGCACAGGCAATCTCTTCCAGCTGCTTTTAAAAGTGGCATCTTTCAGAAATGTTACCCATCAATGTGACCCAAACTTGACTGCTTCCCTGATTGGCTCCCATCTGACTTGATATCTCAAGACACAAAGGAGATAAAAGGTCTATCTTTCTACTTTCTAGTTCCTATTCCACCTCTGCCTTTAAGTTTTATGCACCAGTAACTTATAACTACTATTAAGGTGGATGATTGCCAGTAAATTTCTTTTCAAAAATTTCAACTTAAACCTTTGGTGCTTTGGTTATCCTTCTTTGTTTCACCCTCTTCTACTCCTCAAGACAAATACAACCTAACATCAGCTCATTCTGGGTTATGGATTATTAGTGGGCATATCCATGGACCACTCTGTCCTAAACTGGACCAAGTCCAGGTAACTTCAAAGTTATAGAAGAATATCAGGTATGAATATCATTCCTGCAGTTTTAAGTGTTCTCCACCTGATTTCTTCGTGCACTGTAAGCCTAAAGAAAATTGTATACCTATTTCCAGCAATTAGAGCCAAACAGTACAGTCTAAATCCAAATATGGAAAATAATCTTTTCCCCTCTATGAGATGTAAATCTTAAGGGTTTTGGATTTCCTAAAATACCATTCTGAAACAAGACACGCCAAACTCACATTACAAAATAAAGCACTGTTTCAACGAATTCTTAACAGCAATTTTATTCCAGTGGTCTTATGTTCCTTTGAGAGCAATATTTTTGTGTCTCTAGTTCTGAAATAACATACCCAAAGATAAATGGAAATCTCTTCTAGGAAAGATTATTGACGATCTCAAAAAAGCTTGTCCCATTTCTGGGCTAGCAAAGGTTCATAAAGGTAAAGTTACAATCTCAGTCTCAAAAGTGTGTGGTGTGTGCAGACGTGTGTGCTATATTGTAAATAGTAAGTAATCTGTGATAACCATGTTAATATCAAGCTGTACATTAATTTTCAAGAAAGCTTTCATCCAATAATGTTGGCATCTATTTATAGTCCATGCTGGAGTTAGTACAATGGTGTTTGCAAAATGGTGATTTTTCAAATTTCCTATTTTTTCTATATTTACTAGCTGGCAGACTTTTAAAGAAGAAATTTCACTTCCACCACCACATTTGAGTGTTGCTATGGATTCATGGGTTCTTTTCTTAAAGCTGTAGTTGTAAAATTGGTTCTTTCCTGTTTCTGCTTATCTTGTGAGAATAGTAGAGCTTGCTAGGAGAGAATGGGACAGTAAAGCCTTAACCTAATTCATTTGGGAAGAAAAATAGATTGGTCATAAGTTTACAAGTAATGTTTCAGAGCACGGATTTAGAATTTACCTTGATGTAATCCCCCCATCCTAGAACAACAACAACAACAAAACATGGGGAAAAATAGTTCAGCAAAAAGCAACCAGTCAGACCACAAAATTGCATTTTTAAAATACCTTCTTTTTTCTCCATCTCCATAAATACTGCCCAAAGTCACATCTTTAGGAGAGTGGTTTCTGTCTTGCCTACAGTCTTTTTGTTGGGTGACTTTTCTCAAAACTGGTGTTAAGGTTATTGGCTTCTCTGTCACTGGGCAGCAAACTTAGGTTAAGTAACATTCTGACTCAAGATAAATACAATCCATTACCATCATTAATCTTTTGGATGTTCAATTTATCAATAATTTTTTGGTAAGTGGGAACAACTTTAAACTAATTCCAATAGCTTATGGCATGTAAACCTCATTCATTTTTAATATTTCCTCACTTTTGTACATAAGATATCCCATCTTCACTGTCTCCATGCCATCCTTGAAATCAGCCGTTTCTCCAAAGAATCTTGATCTCTTCGAATGGAGAAAATATTTGGAAATCAGCATTTGAATGCTTGGCGTGCACAGTATTATTAGCATGTTATTGCTACTAGGTTTTTTTCATAAGGCAGAGCCAGAAAACACAAATTTGAAAAAAAGACATGAAAATCTTTTATTCAAGTTAAATTCAATCTAAAAAATGGACTCCACCCATAACTTGGGAGACTGGGATTACCTTCTCTCCTAAAAACAATTATTAAAAAAATATATATTTGTTTAAAGGAAGACCCAGAAGTTCTCATTGATAGTATCTCAGGATTTCCCTACAAAGAACTCAAATTAAGGTTAATGGACTGGAGGGGAAGAAGTGGGAAGAAGCAAAAAGAGTATGACAGAAAGAGTAGCAGAATTGGCAGGATACCAGCCTTTCAAGGTATGACAGAGCACTTTGAGGAGCATTGTCATGCAACCATGCCAGACCAATTAGGTTCCTTGTTGATCCAGGTAAATGGAAGAGCTTTTATGACATCCAGGGTGCCTTCACTATGACACAGAGGACACTCTACACACAGACAACAAGAGAGATTCTGAGAGGCCAAATAGCAACTTCTCACCCCCTGCCCCCCTTTATAATGTTAATAGCCCATAATCACACACAGATACACCATTACAAATGCAAGGCCAATCTGTTGTTTGGTAAGGTTATGGTCTATCCTTCCAGTGGAAGGTGAAAAACAGCCTGATTTTGACTCTTTTCCTTACAGGCACTGTGAACTACACTGGAGGAAGTTTATTTGTGCACAGGTATAGGCCCACTCTGACACACTGTCAACTTTGTGGTTGACATGAACAAAGAAAGTGTTACCGGGGTAGGGGATTACCCCCTTTTTATTTTTTAAAATTTATATATATTTGACATCATTGTAATCCCCGGAGTTTACCCCCCTCCTCCCTTCCCTGGCCCCCTCCCCATTGTGTACTTTTATTTAGTTGTCCATTTATTAGTGAAACCATTTGGTTTCTGTTTTTTTTATTTCTGACTTGTTTCTGCTAATATGATTTCTTCTAGGTACATGCATGTTACCATAAAATCATAAAATTTGTCATTTTTAATTGATGAGTAATATTCCATTGTGTATATATACCACATCTTTTTCATCCATTTGTCTGTTTTGGGGTATTTGGGATGTTTCCATGTCCTTGCAATTATAAATAGTGCTGCAATAAACATCTGAGCACAGGTGTCCTTTTGTATCCACAGTAAGGTCTCCTTTGGGTAGATTCCCAAAAGAGCTATAGCTGGGTGGAATGGCAGTTCCATTTTCATTAGTCTGAGGGTCCTCTATATTGCCTTCCATAGTGGCTGGACCAGTCTGCATTCCTACCAGCAGTGTGAGAGTGTTCTTTTCTCTCCACATCCCCGTCAGCACTTGTGCTGCCTATTTTTTTGAAATAGGCCATTCTTGCTGGTGTGAGGTGGTATTTCATTGTGGTTTTGATTTACATTTCTCTGATTGCTAGTGATGTTGAGCAATTTCTCATATGCCTCTTGGCCATTTTTATTTCCTCTTTGGAGAAGCATCTTTTTAGTTCCTCACCCCATTTTTTGACTGAGTTTCTTGTTTTATCTTTGCTAAGTTGTGTGAGTTCCTTATGGATCTTTGTTATTAATCCCTTACCCTTATCACTTTTGTGGAGGACAAAAATTTCCTTCCATCCAGTTGGATTTCTTTTTGTTTTTTCTGTTGTCTCTTTTGCTGTACAGAAGATTTTTGTTTGATGTAGTCCCAGCTGTTTATGTTTTCCTTCATTTTTTTTGCTGGTTATAGATGTATCAAGAAATGGATTTCTGAGTTGTAGCTCATGGAGGGTTTTGCCCAAGTTTTCCTCTATGTATTTTATGGTTTCAGGTCTTACGTCCAAGTCTTTCATCCTTTTTGAGTTGGTTTTTGTATGTGGTATTAGGGAAGTGTCTTGGTTCATTTTTTGCATGTCTTGATCTAGTATTCCCAACACCATTTATTGAAGAGGCTATCTTTGTTCCATTGTAAGTTTTTCACTCCTTTGTCAAAGATTAGATGACTATATATGTGTGGTTTTATTTCAGGACACTCAATTCTGATCCATTGGTTGGATTGTCTGTTCTTGTACTAATACCAAGCTGTTATGATTACTATTGCTTTGTAGTATAATATGAAATTTGGGATAGTAATACCTCCATTTTTTCTTATTTTGGTCAGGATTTCTGCTATTCAGGGTCTTTTGTTATTCCATATGAATTTTGGTATTTTTTGTTCTATCTCTTTAAAGAATGTCACTGGAATTTTTATAAGGATTGTGTTGAATCTGTAGATTGCTTTTGGAAGGATGGCCATTTTGATGTTAATTCTTTCAATCCATGAGCAGGAAATCTTTCCATTTCCTTATGTTTTCTTCTATACCTTTCAACAGTGTTTTAAAGTTTTCTGTGTACAGTTCTTTCACCTGTTTTGTTAGGTTTATTCCCAGGTATTTTTTTTTTTTTTGGTGCAATGGTAAATGGGATACCTTTTAAAATTTCTTTTTCTTCTGCTTGGTTTTTGGTGTAAAGGATAGCTACTGTCTTCTGTGTGTTGATTTTGTATCCGGTGACCTTACTGAACTGGTTTATTGCTTTGAGCAGTTTTTCTGTAGATTTTTTTGGGTTCTCTATATAAAGAATCATATCTGCATATAAAGATAACTTCAATTCTTCTTTTCCTATTTGTATCCCTTTTATGTCTTCCTCTTGCCTTATTGCCTTAGCTAGTACTTCTAATATGATATTAAAAAGTAGTAGAGAGAGTGGGCATCCTTGCCTAGTTCCAGATCTTAACTGAAATTATTTTAGTTTCTCCCCATTTAAGATGATGTTGAGGTATGTTCCGTTTATCCCCATTTTTTCAAGAGTTTTTATCATGAATGGGTGTTGGACTTTATCAAATGCGTTCTCTGCATATATTGACATGATCGGGTGGTTTTTGGTTTTCTCCTTGTTGATATAGTGGATTATGTTAATTGATTTCCAGATGTTGAACCATCCCTGTGCCCCTGGAATAAATCCCACTTCGTCATGATGAACAACACTTTTTATGCATCGTTGGATTTGATTTGCCAGGATTTTGTTTAAGATTTTTGTGTCCGTGTTCACTAGGGAAATTGGTCTATGGTTTTCTTTCTTGGTGCTGTCTTTATTTGGTTTTGGTATAAGTGTGATGTTTGCTTCATAGAATGTGTTTGGCAGTTTTCCTTCTTTCTCAATTTTTTGGAAAAGTTTTAGTAACACAGGTATTATTTTCTCTTTGAATGTCTGGTAAAATTCATTTGTGAAGCCGTCCAGTCCTGGGTTTTTGTTTTTCAGGAGAGTTTTGATGACTGCTTCAATTTCGCTGCTTGTGATTACTTTGTTTAAGTTCTCTATTTCTTCTTTGTTCAGTTTTGGATGGCTGTCTTTCTAAGAATCTGTCCATCCTATTCAGGTTGTTGTATTTGTTTGCATAGAGGTGTTTATAGTAGTCCCTGATTATCCTGTGGATTTCTGCTACGTCAGTTGTAATTTCTCCTTTTTCATTTGTGATCCTGTTTATTTGAGTGCTCTCTCTTCTTTGTGAGCTTATCAAGTGGTTTATCAATTTTGTTTATGTTTTTCAAAGAACCAGCTTTTGGTTTTGTTGATCTTCTGAATCATCTTTTTGATTTCTGTATTATTTACTTCTTCTTTTATTTTTATTATTTCTTGTCTTCTGCTGTTTTGGGATTTTTTTGTTGCTCCTTCTCTAATTCTTCAAGTTGATAGATTAGGTTATTTTTTTGGTTAGTTTCTTGTTCTTTGATATAAGCTTGTATTGCTATGAACCTTCCTCTTAGATATGCTTTTGCTGAGTCCCACATATTTTGAAATGTTGTGTCTTCTTTGTCATTTGTCTTAATGTAGGTTTTAATCTCTTCAAGTACCCATTCTTTTAGTATCATATTGTTCAGTCTCCATGTGTTAGACACTCTTTTTGTTTTCTCCTCATTGTTAATTTCTAGTGTGATGCCTTTATGATCTGGGAAAAAAGTTGGTATAATTTTAATTTTTGTGTATTTATTCAAGTTTGCCTTGTGTCCTAATATGTGGTGAATTTTAGAGAAGGATCCATGTGCATTTGAAAAGAAGGTGTATTCCTATCCTTGGGGGTGCAGTGTCCTGTAGATAGCTATTAGGTCCATTTGGTCTAGGTCTTCCTTTAAAGCTTTTGTGTCCTGGTTTAGTTTCTGTTTTGTTGATCTATCCTTTGGTGAGAGTGGGGTGTTAAAGTCTCCTACTATATATGTGTTCTCACCAATATTTGATTTCAATTCTGCTAGTAGATGTTTTATGAATCTTGGTGCTCCTTCATTTGGTGAGTATATGTTGATAACAGTTATGTATTTTTGGTTGGTTGAGCCCCGAACCATTAAGTAGTGACATCTTTATCCTTTGTCACTTTTAAAACTTTGAAATCTGTTTTGTCTGCTATGAGAATGGCTAGCCCTGCCTTTTTTAGGGAGCATTTTCTTGTATGATTGTTTCCCATCCTTTTACTTTCAATCTGTGCTTATTTTGGGGATTAGATGTGTTTCCTGGAGGCAGCAGAATGCTGGGTTCTGCTGTTTGATCCAGTCTGCCACTCTGTGTCTTTTGATTGATGGGTATAGACTGTTGACATTTAGAGTAATTATTGATGTTTGAGGTTCTAACATTGTTTTTCTGGCCATCATTTTGAGGTTCTGACTTACTTTCTTGTTATGTTCATCTGTTTATTCTTCTGAGGGCTTTGGTCTTGAGGCTTCTTACAAGATTTCTTGGAGTGGGAGTTTGGTGGTAGCAAATTTCTGGAGACTTTGTCTGAAAAGTTTCCAATTTTTCCTTCATAAAAGAACAACTTTGCAGGGTAGAGTATTCTTAGTTGGCACTTTTTTTGAAGATGTGGCTCCATTCTCTCCTTGCTTGGAGTGTTTCTTCAGAGAAATCTGATGTCAGCCTAATGGGTTTTCCTTTGCAGGTTATGTGTGTCTTCTCTCTGGTCATTCTCATTATTTTTTATCTTGGGCTCTTGGGAGTTTTACAATGATGTGTCTTGCTGTAGTTTTTCTTTAATTAAAGTAGTTAGGTGTCCTTTTTGCTTCCTGGATGTCTATTTTCATTTCATTCTTCAGATTTGGGAAATTCTCTTCCATTTTTACATTAAAAAGTCTTTCATTTCTTATACCTTTCTCTTCTTCTGGAACTCCAATTACTCTTATATTTCCTTTCTTTAAGGTATCGAATAGGTCTCTGATTTTTTCTTCCATCTTATTATTTTATGTTTCTCGTTCTTTTTCCTCTCTTCTATTTCTGTATCCTCTAGTGTGCTGATTGTTTCTTCCATCTCATCTAGTCTGCTTTCATGACTTTTCCCTGCATTTTTGAGCTCTTCTATTGCTCCTCTTATAAACTGTATCTCCTTCATTTTCTTATTTAGGGTTCAACCTCATTCTTCTGTTCAACAATGACAATGTTAATTTTGCTGCATTCTCTTATATTTTTCTTCTTCACCCCTTATCTCATTGAATTCTTTTATCATATTTTGTCTGAATTCTTTCTGACATATAGGACATTTTTTTTATGTCATCCCTGTGGGTTTCTGTTCTTTGTTTATCCTTTGGTGATGATTCTTTTCCTTTGGGCTTACTTTAGTTGTGTTTTTCTTCCTTCCTGTGTTCTCTCTTCGGGTGTGCTCTATGTATTGAGCAACAGCTGCTTTGGTATTGGTTGGCATGTTGTTGTCTGTTAGAGTTAGTTCTACTT
This sequence comes from Uropsilus gracilis, assembly GCA_004024945.1. NCBI lineage: Eukaryota > Metazoa > Chordata > Mammalia > Eulipotyphla > Talpidae > Uropsilus > Uropsilus gracilis. Next base: position 18,585 of record PVHY01024166.1, read on the forward strand.
TTGTGTCTGAATTTCTTGTTTCTATTGCCTGTTTAGGGAAATGGGTCTTTTCTTTGTGTGTCACCAGTGCTTCCAACCTATGGGGTCTGCCCTCATACTCCACTGATTTGCTCTTTGATCAGGCTCTCTCTGAGCAGCTGGGCTGTTATAGCTGAGTCTTTGCAAGAGAAGCTACAAGCTTCTTTGAAATTCCAAGCTCCTACCTGCAGTCTGTTGCCAGGGAAACAGGAGCTGTGGATGGGGTGGGGGGCAGGCCACACTCAGGCCCTACACCAGAGCCTCTTCTGGTCTCAGCTCTGGCCTGGAATTCTGCCTATCTGCTCTGTTATCTGGCTTTCTCTCTCCCCCTTTTAAAATTTTTGTCAATGTGGGTTCTCCCGCCTGTATACAAGCAGTTGCCTAGAGCCAACAGCAGTAAGGGTTAACACACAGGTTTATTTACAGTCAGGGAAAAAACAAAGATTCTCATAGTCCACATCCTCACAAGTACCCCAAACAGAAAGGAACTCACTTCTGCTCCTCCTTGTGATAGGGTGTGCCCCCCCCCCACTGTCTCCTGTTTGGGATTGCAGGTTTCAAGGACAGGTAATGTTAAAATGGGAGAATGATCTTAGCTGGAATTTCCCTTCAGGGGGATGCAGGGGGAAGAAAGAAGTGTAACAGATTTCCTGGAAGGCGGGAAATCAGGGTATATAAAGGGTGTGCAAACAAAGAGAAGGATTCCATTCGATTCTAGGCGATTGGATTGGGATTCCAAAATGGAGAGGAGATGGGAATCGGCCATCTTGTAAAGATGTGAGTCATGTGAGCTAGGCCATGTGGCCACCGAGGGCCTGCAACCCTCGGCTGGCCCAGGCTGGCAGCATGTGTACTGAATGCAGTTAAGAAGTTTGCAGATTTGAACTCCGTGTTGGAGTTTGTTTTGCTGAGTTTAACTTGTGTCTGCGAGAGGCTGTGCAAAAGTTAGGCCTGAGAAGAAAGTGAACTTTGTTGGTTCGACACCATGGAGTTCCTGCTACCTGAAGGTGACAAGGAGAAGACAGCGTGGAAGACAGCGAGGAGCATTCAAAGAAACAAGTCTTCAAGAGTCTGGAGATGGACTCTGTCTGGACATTGGTGAGATGATTAGGACTGAGAGACTGAGGATATTTGGGGCAATCTGGGAAAGGACTTTGGACAATGCTGAAAAAGGTTTTGGACAGTGTTAAAGTATTCTGAGTCTTACATGTTTCTTTTGTAGTTATTAGGATAATTAGAAATCACTTTGTTAGAAATAAATTAGTCTGCACTGATAGTCCTACATTTGATAGGGTGTGCCCCCCCCCATTGTCTCCTGTTTAAGATTGCAGATTTCAAGGACAGGTAATGTTAAAATGGGGGAATGACCTTAGCTGGAATTTCCCTTCAGGGGGATGCAGGGGGAAGAAAGAAGTGAAATAGTCTAGGTGAAACAGATTTCCTGGAAGGCGGGAAATCAGGGTATATAAAGGGTGTGCAAAC
>PVHY01024167.1:0-19990 GCA_004024945.1 Uropsilus gracilis
TGTTTTCTGGAGATTGTCCTTTCTTTGTTGGTGATGGATTACTTCCTGTAGGGCTTGCTTGCATGTTTAAAGTTTTTCTCCTTACTGTGTTTTGCTTTCGAACCTGTTCTACATATTGAGAAACCATGGATCTCGTGTTGGTTGGCATATTGATGGGAGTGTATTCCAGGTTGAAAGTAGATCTGTACTTTAGTTTAGTAATTTGCACCAGCGCCGCTTGCTGCGCCGGCGCCAGTGACCTCCGAGCAGTAGCTAACCTGGCGTGTGCAAGTTGGGCGGGTTTCCGGATGAACCTGGAGGCGGGGCTTGGCTCCCAGGGATGACGGAGGGGGCGGCGCAGCGAGGGGGACCAAGGGCCTGGAGCCGGCGAGGTGACCTCCGAGCAGTAGCTAACCTGGCGTGTGCAAGTTGGGCGGGTTTCCGGACGAACCTCTAGAATTGCTTCTTAAACAAGTTTGTAGAATCAAACATTTGGTAATGTTTTCTTCCTTTGTATGATGATGCCCTAAATTAATCTTCCCAAAATAGCAATGGTCATGCTATCATGTGAGTGATACCACACAGTGGAAAAGCAGACCTTTTCTTCTGGATTACATTTGAATAACACTTTGTACAGTTACTTACTGAATGACTGTCTCCATCCCTACCTCAATGTGTATTGCATGAAGGCAGGAGCTTGATCTGTTTTGTTCAATCTTTGGTCTGAGTGCCCCAAAAATGTTCATTAAGGAAATAAATAATTAAAATAGAGTCTTTTGAAAAGTTACTCATTCGCCACTAACCCGTGGGGAAATGCAAAAGTTATGGTAAAAATCAGTGACAACATCAACTACTGATGAAACTGTAAAGAAACTGTAATTTTCAATCATTGCTGTTGGGAATGTTAAAATGGTACAGGTCTTCTGGAAAACAGTTTGGCAATGCCTCAAAAACTAACCATGCAATTACCACATAATCCAGTGATTGTAGTCCTGGGCATTTATTCCAGAGAAATGAAGACATATGTTCACATAAAAACCTACTTGGATATTCTATAACAATTTTATTAGTTGAAAATGCTGAGAGATGTTTAAACAAGTGAATGGTTAAACTGAGGTACATTCACACCATAGAACACTACTCAGTGAGAAAAAGGAATGAAACACTGATCCAAACAACCTTCTAGAGAATAAGGCTGAATGAAAACTATTGCATTTCTATAATTCTTAAAGTGACCAGATAATAAAAGTGTGAAGTAAATTAGTGGTATCCAGGGATGAACTAGATAATGGAGTGGAAGGGATATGAGTGTGGCTCTGGGGGACTCTGGTGCAGAGGGGATGTCCTGTATCTTGACTATTGGTGACAATATTCAGATTGCAAGATTGTACTGCATAGAGTTTGCTAGAGGCAATCACTGGGGGAAACTTAGTAAAGGATCTGTGGGTCCTTCATTATTTCCTCCAGCTGCATGTGAGCCTATAATGATCTCAAAATAACAAGTTCAACTTTTTAAAAGAGTTCTATACATTATAAAACAAAAGCATGTAAATTGAAAGTATACTACCCAAGGACCTGAAAGGTCTTTGATGGTTTTCTTCTATTCCAAAATAGACATACCAGACACAATTCATTTAATTGTTTTGTTTTAAGTGAATAGTTTAGCAAATTAATATGTTAGGATAGGTGATTATATGAAGAAAATTTATCAGAGGATGTTTTATCCAAGCTTAACTTATTAATGATTTGCAACATAGAATCAAGAGCATTCATTTTCTAAAGGAATGGGCTAGAAGTATCCTCTCTGCTCGTGAAGGAACTCTTGATCCATAGTGAGGCATTGGTGTGTTTAACAAGGACACACTCTGTTAGAAAGTGGAGCCTTCTTACATTTTATAAAAAAGATTTACCTGCAGGGTAATCCAGTTTGCCTCCCTGGGACTGCAGGCATATACCTATGTGATCTAACATAAGAACTGCCTGCCAGGTGGTAGACATTCAATAACTGTTGATTTGATCCTGATATTTATTGTTTTGCTTGTTTGTCTATTTTCTTTCAAAGTGCAGAAGTTTGCCACAGATCCCATGTGGAGAGAGGACAGATCAAACAAGTGTTGGTGACTAAAGTCCTTAGGATCCCATAAGAAGGTAAACGAGTCTCTTGCAATTCTTTCCTGCATCCCTTTGCCTATGGGTGAAGATATGAGGGAATCTGCCAGATGTACCATTATAGTATTTCAACTCAAAGATCTTGATTTCTTGCAGATATTTTTCTAACATAAAGTGCTGAATTCTGCTACTGGTACTCTCCTCCTTTGATGAGATAGAAGCCTTTGATGGCAATGACTTCACTATCTCACAGAATGTTTTAACACACATTTCTCCTGAACCTATTGCTAGCATAGTAAATTAGAGGCAATAGAATCAGAGTATCAGAAGCTAAAAAGGTTTAAAGATCATCCTCCTCATTTTTTAAAGGTGGGACTTAGGCCTCCAGACTCTCCAGACCATAACAGTGACAAGATGGAAAGTTCCACATTCCAAAACTGCAGTTTACCTTCACTTACATCATCCGCTACCCCAGCTTCTAATCTAAGGAGAAGACGTTACTATATTTTCATCTTTCACTTTTTATAAGTACTATTGAAACACATGCCTGAATGGTAAAAATTCTGCTTTTATATACATCACACACTGTGTTTACCATCCAGTTGGGTGTGGTGTGTATTCATTTAACAAGCTCAATTTTTAGTTTTTAATTTGAACCTCCATCCCTTCCTTCTTAATAATTGTGCTGATAATGTTTCTGAAGACTGGGGACTTGTGTGGTGTTTGCATTTCTCAGAAGGGAGAGGTTCCATGGGAGAATACTGCCAGACGAGCCCCAGCCTGTGCTCCCACAGGTTTGCTTTCTCACACTCTGCTAATCCAGGGTCCATTTGATCTCTTTTCTGGTGTGGCCCTCAAAAGTGGGGGGTGGCCCCGCTGCCACAGAGAAGCATTCTTCTCCTCACAGCCTGCTTTGGAACAGATTGAGTCAGAACCCAAGCAGCTTGTAGTATGGTGATAAACCAAACAATACACACGGTCACAAACGTGTACACATTTTACAAATGTGCTGAGGAAACAGTTTAAATCAGATTTCTGCTTGGCATACAACTGAGAATCTTTCAGGTACTTTGACATCTACTGATATAATTACTACTTATCTACTTTTATTGGAGTCCTTCTTAATTCCCTCAAAGCTATGGGATCACACAGCTTTTCTGAGAACCTTAAACATATCACACAGGTGTGTAGAACACCTGAGTTCGAAAGGAGGTCATCATGAATAGTTTACGAAGCAGAATCCCATCTGGTTTGCAGATATCAGGAATAAAAGCATAAGAAATCTTAAAGTTGTTCACAGTAACTGCTGGCAGTGTCTACAAAGTCCATGGCCTATCAGAGGGCTAAGCCCCTTTAATTGAGAACATGAACTAACAGAGCCATAGGGTAATAGGGAAACCCAAATTTGAAATATTAATCTTGCTAGTCATTGCATACAGGCCATCCTTGTTACACAATGGAGCTAAGAATACCTGTGAACAAATTGCTCAGTGTGAGAAAAACTTCACAATCAGGAACAGCTTACCAACTCAGGAGTAGGCTTTCCATCACAAAGCCCGAGTACCACCCTCATCCCTGAGCCCCAGTGGATGACATGACCACAGTGTGTGTTCCCAGATTTAGGGAAACAGGTCAAGAAAGAGAAAACAAGACAGCATCAATCTTGTGCCCCACAAATGAGGCAGTATTTTTCCTTTTGTACCTGAAAAGCCAAGTGTTTTTCAATCTCCAAAGCTATTACTGCTAAAGAGAGAAATACATGAGAAAAAAAAAAAAAAAGAGCTTCATCCAAAACCAAAGTTCCAAGCCTTCAGACTTACTTTATGATCACAGATGATGGCACAGTGTTCCTTTACCTGCTCATCATCCAAGTTCCTGGATGGTGAGTGAGCTGGTGTCCCAGGAGAAGATGAAGTTGGTGGATAGTTGTCTGGACAGAAAATCTCACAAAGCAAGATTGCCTTTTGCTGAGACTCTATGACCACTGAGATGCCTGGAACCTTGGATGGTAGTTGGTTACAGTTAGTTCCTTTGATGTGGTACATAACTGTTTCTTTGAAACAATCACAGCACATTCCATTTTTAAGAGGAACACAGCAGAAGGCTTGGCAAGTTCATACCCATCCCTGCTACCAGAGGTAACATTAAGCTAGTGAATATTTTTGCAGGCCCTCTAGCCATTACTTCTCTGACTTCTACACAGGACTAAACAAGTGAGAACAAAACCCAGGAAAAAAAGTTGGTGTGTACAGATCTTGTCTTCTATGATAAGTCAGAAAAGAGGGAAATTAAGGAGTAGAGTCATACAAAAACAGTCATTATTTTTTATCTCTCTGAGTTTCTTGAATCATAATTTATTAACAATACACTCTACAAGTCACACATGCAGTTTGTGGTAAATAGACAAATCCCATGCCAGCATCACAATCACCAGTTGGCCATTATTTTTAAGTGTGCAGATCTCTAAAAATAACATGTACAGGTTCATGTAGTTTTACCATCATTTTAAAACAATCTGTCACTTTTTATCTTTTAAAATATAAATCTTTGGGAAGCTGAACAACACAGCAAGGATGAGTTTAAATGAGCTAAGATTTCACTGTTCAGAAAGAAATAAGATCGCTAGGTAAATTCACTTTGATGGTACTTTCAAACAGTTCATTTTTAAAAATACTATTTCTTTTTTTTTAATATTTTTTAATTTATATATATTTCACATCATTTCAGTCCCTGAGGGTCACCCACTGCCTCCCCTTCCCACCTGCTCCACCTGGTCCCCATTCTCCCCTTGTGCAGTTTCATTTGGTTGACCATATATTAGTGAAACCATTTGGTTTCTGTCCCTTTCTATCTGACTCGTTTCTGCTAGAATGATTTCTTCTAGGTACAACCAGGTTTCCATAAATTCATCAAATTTGTCATTTTTAATTGATAAGTAATACTCCATTGTGTATCCATTCATCCATTCATCTGTTCTGGGGCATTTGGGTTGTTTCCATGTCCTTGCAATTATAAATAGTGCTGCAATAAACATCCGAGCACAGGTGTCCTTTTGTACCCACATTGAGGTCTCCTTTGGATAGATTCCCAGAAGTGCGACTGCTGGGTCAAATGGTAATTCCATTTTCATTAGTTTGAGGGTTCTCCATACTGCTTTCCATAGTGGCTGGATGAGTTTACATTCCCAACAGCAGTATAGGAGTGTTCCTTTCTCTCCACATCCACGCCAGCACTTGTTGTTGCCTGTTTTTTTGATGTGGGCCATTCTTACTGGTGTAAGGTGGTATCTCATTGTGGTTTTGATTTGCATTTCTCTGATTGCTAGTGATATTGAGCAATTTTTCATGTGTCTGTTGGCCATTTGTGTTTCCTCTTTGGAGAAATGTCTTTAGAAATACTATTTCTAATGAATGTTTAATGGAATTTCCAGTAGTCTTTACTGGGCCAAGTCATCACATATACCCTCATCCCACTAAGGAAACAAAACCATGACCCTAAAAACCAAGGCTGCAAATGCCAAATTCTACTGATTGGACAATTATTATTATTATTATTATTATTATTGATGTGTAATTTTTATTCAAGATGGTACCAGACTTTCAACAGTGCTCTCCAAATCGTATTTTAGACTCATTTGAGGTACTTACTAAAAATGTAGTCCTATCTCATATCAGTTAAATTAGAATCCTTTTTTTTTATTTTAATATAAGCAATTTTATTTTGTTCTTTGGGTTACAACCTCTCTGTTATATATTTTCCCCCTCCTTCCTACCTCCGATGCTCCCTCCATTCTCTCACACCCCACTCTTTGTTGTTTATTAGCTGTGCTGAGTCCATTAGTCTCTTTCCTATGGTAGTGTCTTTTCTCTGGGTGAGGGACTGTGTTGTTGGGTCCAGGCGAACCTTGCTGTTAGATTTTCAGTCTTAAGTTTGTGTTGGGTGGCCAGGTTATATCCGTTTGTGATCTGTCCATGTTTTCTTGCTGCAGGCCATTCTCATCTCTATTGCTTTGCTGCTTTTCCTTATGACTCTGGTGTTGGGCTTTGGGGGTCTTGCCTCCTGCCAGTGTTGGTCAAGAAATTTCTCTGAGTTCAGGTTTGTTTTTTTTTTTTGAGACTAGGTCTCGCTATTTTTGCCGGTGGAACCGCAGGCTCTCGTTGCCCGGGGTACCACAGACTCAAGCAATCCCCAGCCTCAAATTAGAATCCTTAAGATTCCATATTACACAAAATATATTCTAAAGCCATGAGTGAGTCCTGAATCACATTTTTAATGACTCCAAAATTAGGAACCCTGGCAACAGGCCTAAAGATTATGCAGTAGTACCTGAAATTATGCAAAACATTTACTTTTTTTTTTCTTTTCTTTTCTTTTGAAAGTAGGTCTCACTATGTTGCCTGGGGTAGCCCCAATTTAGGATCAGATCTAGTAGTCCAGATCCCAGATCAGTTCCCAGTCCTGGGATCCTGCTGACTCAGGCGATCCCCAGTCTCAGCCTCCTAGGTAGCTGGGATTACAGGTGTGCACCACCATGCCCAGCTATTTCTTTGAGACTAGATCTTGCTATGTTACCTGGGGCAAGTCTCGAACCCTTGGACTCAAGTGATTCCTAGTCTCGGCCTTCCTTCCTAGGCTGGGATTAAAGATACATGCCACCACACCCAGCTTTTTCCCTTTTCAATACTGTCAACATACTTTGGTGATCAGCTCAGTAGCAACAGAAATAACCTAGCAATCTATAAAGAGCATCACAGTTTTGTTGTGAACTGTGAGGCCAGATACCTCTGGTTTAAACGCCCACTTTGCCACATACTAACTGTGTTACCTGACCTCCTTGTGATTCAGATTTTTCATCTGTTAAAATCGGACTACAGGGAGGGGGAGGCTAAGGGACAGGGGATACAAGGGATGATGTTGGACATTAAAAACAAACAAACAAATAAATAAAACTGCAAAGAAGAAATAAAATACGAGTGACATTTTTGGAGTATTTTAACAAATTTTCCAAAACATTTTCAGGATTCCAAATGATAGTGCCTTTGTCAGATTTTCATTGTGAGGATTGAACAGATTAACATTCATCATTCATTTTTCCAGACTTAAAAATTTGACTACTTGTTGAAATTTCTCTGCAACCCTGCCGATACTTGTGGCATTTATGGTTGTTCATGGGTGCACACAGTGATGAAAAATTTGAGTCACCTGATGTTCAAGTTCTGAGTTAAAACTGAAAAAGGCAACGCTATACCTTCCCATGTCAGCTCTTAGACTGTAAGCTAGTGTCCTCTTCAACGAATGTGCTTTTGGTGATTTTAGTGTGTGATTCTGCTATTTAAAGTAGCCCTCAAGAATAGCTCTGAAGTGCTGTCTAGTGTTTGTAAGTACAGAGGTTGTGATAGACTTTGTAGAGAAAATATGTGTGTGAGATTTGCTGGGTTCAAGCATAAGTTCCAGTGCTGTTGGCTACAAGATCAATGGTGATGAGTCTGCTGTATGTAGGTATATATGTACTGTGTGTGTGTGTGTGTGTGTGTGTGTGTGTGTGTGTGTGTATCAAGGTGTCTAATTGCTCACAGGAGTGTAACCCTGGCTCTCCCCTTGGAACAGTTGTTCATTATTCACTCTCAGCATTTGATGTGATTTTGTAGACCGCAAATAATGAGAATTGACTATGCTTGAAGTGCTGAACATGGTTACTGCTACAGAATTGTTAAACAAAGAAACACCAGATTTCATAGAGACCAGATCACAACTTTAGGGAGATTGTACAAGGGACCTGGCAGGAATCAGGTAAACTAGGTGTCTCCAAGGTACTCCTAAGGAATCAGATTAGTTAGGTGTCTCAGAGGTCCTCCTAAGGACAGGCAGAGACCCAGCTTCAGGGGAATTATAATGGATCAAGGCTGATTTGGTGAATGGAATTCCCTCAGGTGTAAAGCCCTTTGTAAGCACTAGTGCTGTTTTAAGCAGAGGTCAAAGGTGCATCTGGGAGGGGCAGTAAGTGCAGTAGTTCAATCCCTGATCAGAAACAACAGGAGGGTTTCAAACCACGTGTTGAGGCAGGTTCCCCTGTCTCACCTCCAGATTTCCAATTCAGATTTTCTAGAAAGTGTGACCAGATATCCATAACCTTAAATAGCTCCCCAACATCAGACCTATACCAACATTTAGGAGCCATATGGGTATGGAAAGAGTTACCTTTGGAGTAGGACAGGTTTGAGTTCAAATCCAGCTACAATGACCTTGAACAAGTCACTGACAAGAGTGGCAGGTCGTGTTTCCTCACTGGTAGTGCAGGAAGATAATCTCACTATTGAAGCATCATTTCTGAGAATGAACCAGAGAGCATATATAAACTGCTAGATCCCATGCCTGGGCTATTGTAGCTATCCAAGGCGATTGACTGACTTTCCTGCTTGGTCATCCCTGACTCCTATTCCCATGTTCTCTGCTTATACATGAAAGTGACACTCTCTTAAGAAGCATGGCTATTTTTTCCTGAAGATTTCAGACAAATCTCACCCACTTTCTCCTCCTTCTCCCGCGTGGACTCTAACATTGGCTTAGAATGTACAGATGCTAGGCCAACTGGAGCTGGAAGCACTCAGTTCAGTGTCACTTTGTTCCCAGTTAATGCAACTCAGGGAAGGCTGTCACATGCTGCTCTGTTGGCTAGAATGAGAACCAGAAAGTAAGTGCTCCCTCCATGGGTCTAATGTCAGCCTTCCTTGGGAACATGATCTGGAACCCCTGAGGCTTTCCAGATGTAATTGGTGGATTGAGCAAATGCAGACAGGCCAGGTGGGTAGCGTAGGCACCAGAGCACAGGTGGCTACCGGCCTCAGCTGCATCTGCTGCCAGCTGGAGCTTCCCCAGGCCTTCCAAACCCCACCTGTTTGCCACAGTACAGGAGGCAGGCCCTTGGGACCCTAAGCAATAGCTCTGTGTTGTAAGTTAAGCTGTCCTTGGAGAGAAGATCATGCTGCCTCCCTCCCTCCCTTCCATCCCTAATGTTGTATCCAGGCCTGTCTCCCTTCAGGTTCATTTTTATACTCTTCCCTTATCCAGGCCCTCCTTCCAAGTTCAGTTTCTCTCCAAATCACTTTGGGTAGCTTCCAAGCTTCCAAGCCTTTGTCATTCATATTTTTGCTGCATCTTGGTTAAGGGCTCTGCCAGTAAGAAAAGTGCCTTTCGGATGTGAGGGCGATCTGGCTGTGACATCTGTTGAATTGATCGCCAGGGTTGATTCGACTGATCTGACTGGCTAGGCGGGTGTCCCCTTCCTCCCTCACCCCTCCGTGTGTGTCTCTCCCAAAGCTGCACGCTAGGTTGAAGAGGACGGCTTTCCCCGAATAGACGGACCATTCTTTGGTCGAGGGTATATGAGTAGCTGCGCTCCCCTGCTAGAACCTCCAAACAAGCTCTCAAGAAGAGTGCCTTTCTAGTGGCAAAGTCATAATCCCCTCTCCCCCCAAACACAAAACTTTCTCTCTCTTTGGTCATTAACATGCAAAGAGAAGTCATTTCTCTGATGAAATGAGTTGAAACTCCAGAGAATTTTCCTTCTGCCCCAACTAGTGTCTAGGGTTTGTTGAAATTTAGCCCTGTCCACAGGAAGGCAGAAATGACATGATCATTCATCAAAGTGCTATGTCATTCAGTGGAATTTTCCAGAACTTTCAAATCTGTTCCACCAACATCTTCCATCATAACTATGAACAGCATAAATATGAACAGCTATGTTGGCTAGTGTCCACTGGAAAAACAGGTCACAAACACTTTATCACCTATCATTACCTGAGTACCAACTCTGTGTCAGTCACAGTTGGGAATGAATGAACTCATTTAATCTCTTCAACAACCAAGAAGTTAGGAACTACTGGAATTAGGCACTATCCTGAATTGATATGGATATTGAGATATAGAGAAATTAAATAATTTGAGCAAAGCCCAAAACATGAAAGCTACAATATCAAGATTAGAAGCCAAGTAGAATGTCCCTAAAGTCAGGATTAGAACTCCTGTGCTGAGCTAGATTCTAAGATAGTATTATTTTTGTTGAAAACCATTAGATCTAAGGTTCCCAAACACCCTGGGGACTGCTGGAGAGAAGGGACGTACTGTACTTGGGGGATACTCATTACCTGATCACCCTTCTCCGAGGATATCTGCTGCAGCCACAGTCCTTCTACTTTCCTCTGTTACACACACTTAACTTCCATGTCAGTCTAAGTTGAAAGGAGAGGTGTGTGGGAGGCATTTAGTTCACCCAACTGAGCTCAGCTATACTGTTTGCTGGTGTTCAGGACTCCAGCACCTAGCAGGTCTGACCTGTGCTATCTGTCTCACAACTGTTTGTTGAATGAGCTCATGATGCTCCTCACCCACCTCTGCCTTCCTTCCCTTTCTCCTTGAGAATAAGGAACCAAGTACAGGAAACGTGAGGTATGGCCAACTGAGGCAATTATGGCCCTGGGAATGACCCTTCCTGAAATAGTCACTCACCCAGTGAACTCAGCAATCCTGGGGAGTAGGGGGTGGGGGGAGTATCATCTTTGAAGTCTAGGGCTTGAATTCTAAAACTTGGAGTTGTAATGCAACTCCGAGTTTCAATGAGTCAACAGCCGAGACACCAGCTCTGGGAGTCGGCCAAGCATCAAAGGTGTTCAAGACAGCGCTTATCTGGGTATCCTCCTCCCTCTGTGTGTGTGCACAGGCCCTGTAATCTCTGGAAGCACCCCAGGGAGAACAATTAATAGTAAACCTCTTTAGGGAAGACACAGACAGGTATAAATAGTTATTTTCAAGCATATCTGGGTCAAGGGTGTTACCTGAGAAGGGAACATAAAGAAGGCCCTGTCTACACAGACACTGTCAAAGAATAACAGAAGCCAAAAGTGACCAAACAACCACAGGAAGACCCCCCACTGTCACTCAGAGACAGTGACAAAGACAGAGCTATCGCCAGTCAAATCAAGCTGCTGGATCCTTTTAATGTGAGCTGTATACACAGAAAGTCAAATATATCAACCCTGACCTGCAAGAGAGATAATAAACCCTTTTCAGAAGCTTTAGGAAAAAAATTGTGGAAGTGTTTCCTTTACAACAGAATTTAAAATGGACTTTTTTGTGTTACTTTGGCTGGAGCTCCTATGTTAGTTTCCTGCAGCTATTGTAACAAGTTACCCCAAACTAGGTGGTTAAAACAACAGACATGTGTGCTGGCTTCAGCAGCACATACCTGAATGCAACAGAAATTTATTCTTCACAGTTCTGAGGGTAGAAGTCCAAATCATTCTCACTGGTCTATATAGTCAAGGTGTCAGCTGGTCTTCCTTCCCTAGACTCTGGGGGAAATGGGTTCCTGGCTTCTACCAGCCTCTAGGAGTTGCAGCTCTCTAGAACTTATCACTGTATCTCTCCATTCTCTGCCTCTGTGGTCATGTTGTCTCCTTACCCTCTGTGTGTCACCCAGTCAACCCAGGATAATCTTATCTGAAGATCTTTTATTTAACTATGTGTTTGGACATGTAAGGCAATAGTCACAGGGCTTGTAGATTAGGTCATGATGTCATGGGGAGACATTTTTTGACCTCTTACAACTCCCCCAAACCAATCCCGAATCACTAGGTGTCAAGCCAATGAAGGACTCAAAAAGCATGCAAGGGAATCAATAGAAGGAAATCCCATTATCCACGCAGACATTCAGAAGTGGATGCCACAGGGGCCAGGGGTTGTCATCAGGGTACTCATTTTCTCTCAGCCCACGAAGGAAGACAGAGGACTTCTCCTCTTTGAGGCCATATTAGGTGCACCTGTAATTAAGTGGCACATGGAACAAACAATAGCTTTACCTGGACTATTCACCCTTTCTAACTCCTACCCCAAGGCTGCAGAGACTGAGGACATTGGCTTGAGCTGGCGATACTGAGGAAGAAACAAGTGGAATCGCACTGTGTGGGGGAGAACCAGACTCTTGCACAACTACCTAGAGGGGCACTGGACCCCCCATACGCAGCGGCCCAGGACTAAGTGTGGAATCCTTGTAAGAAGCTTACCAGATGAACAACACTGCCCTGACCGAAAAGTCCACATCAGAAAGTACCGTAAAGAAAGAGAAGAATTTATGACTTGTCACACCATATGACAGATTCATTATGTGATATACGTGTACCCATTAAGAAATACCTCTGGTCTTTTTTCATGCCACCCTTGTCTCAGGCCCAGGCACAGAGAACCCAGAATCAGTGCCATAAGGCAGAAGGAGGAAGATGCTCTGCATATCTCAGCCATCAGTACCTTTCACAATGGCAACCATTACAAATGTGACAGATCACAGATCCTCTCCCCAACTCTGCACTGATTGGTAAGTTTCCCTCTGTTCTTACCACCTGTCCAGGAGTGGAGGTTTGCTCTTTAAATGAGACAAAACATGTATAAAGAAGAGCAATAGACTAGAAAACCAGACGAGGTGAGAGTAAGTGTTCATGCATGAAAGGTCCCCTGCCTTCCTCACTCACTCTACTCCTAAAATTCTAGAATCCAGGATAATACTCTCCTGAGAGGACACTAGAAGTCTTTTCCTCTGAGGAATATGATCAACCTGAGAGAAGAGACTTGAGGTTCAAGTGAGCTGGTACAGAAGGTGAGAGAGAAAATTGAAAACATATCACATAATTCACGATGAGGTCAAGACAGTGGCTGCCATTGTCTCTGCCAAGGTCCATGAGTAGCTTTCCCACATGTCTCTCAACTGTATCTCTCCCAAATATCTCCCCCAAGTATCTCCATCTATTTATCCTCACAGGTCACTATATCTCTTTCAAGTCTCCTTCCTAGGGGATCTCATAAGGGAGTTCCAGGGTACAAGTTGAAGTCAGATAAACAAGAGAGTCAGTCCACCTTTCTGTCTTATATAGGTTCACCTGTCCACTCTGATCCATGATCCATCCCTAGTTCCCAGCAGCTACCCACCTTAGGAAGTTCAATTCATGGCATACTATAACTTGTAATCAAGAGGGCTGCAAGTCACTGGGAATAAGGAGAATGGTGCCTCCCCTTTACATTGCACCAATAACAATTCCAGAACAGACAAACAGAAAAACATATTGGGTAAATAGAAACTATTTAATCAAATGAGAATTTCTCTTAAAGGCAACAATGTAGAAACAGTAGAATTGTATGAAAGAACAAAGCATAACCATGTAGTTAGCATACTGCACATAGTTCTCAGCAGATAGCTTGCAAACAATACAAATAATGCAATCTGATATGATGTAGTCAAAGTATGATGCAACTATTTTCACTAGACCTGAGTCGAATGTGGAGTGAAATCTATGCCAGTATCTTCCCTGTGGGAAAGTTTGAGTTAATGCTTAAAACTAAAAAAAAAAAAAAAAAAAAAAATCAGAACTCGCATTATAGACAATAATGGTGAAAGATATATACACTGAAATGAAAAGAAAAATAAAATAACTGGAAGAGGTAGCTTTGGAAATGAGGAAATGAAACAACTGGGGTGTCTAATAGTCTATCTATAAAAGACTGGTAAAATGATTTTTTGGTAATGAATTTTCAGAACTATTTGATCTTGAAACTCTATTTTTTATATAAAAATAAACACCAAATTATAAAAACTTAAGCTCTGGGAGCAGATGCCTGGTCTAGTGTCTTGTGGTACCTCCCTTGCCTCAGTTCCATCCTCAGAGAAACAGAAAGCTGTATCTATCGTGCCATAGAAGGAGGAGACATCTCAATGTCAGATCTTGAGCCTGGAAACAGGCAAAAAAGGAAGGAGAAAAACCTGATCTTTGGATGACATTTTCAGTTTGAATCTTACTAGGCAGGCCATTTTAATTAGTGAATGTTTAATTTCTGAAACAAGACACATCTTGGTACTGAAATTACCCAGAAACATTTTATTACACAATAATAAACTATTGCATCTGCTAAAGTTTTCCCCCAGCAGCAGGTGAAATGGAATAGGCTACAGAGTTATGGGATTGATTCTAATTCATAAAAAATAGACCAAGTAAAGCAATTTTCATCATATATCTTATCAAGCCTAGCCCATTCATTGTAATGTTTGTATTTCTTTTTATGGTTTGGTTTCTTTTTATTATTTAGCTCAGTTTTTCAATGTCCCTAAGCCTCAGGGAAGGTCACCATGACCTGTGTAGTAGCAAGAGCTGCCCAATCTTACTATTCCCAAAGATCTGCTGCACAAATCACCATCACAACTCATATCCTTAAGCCATGGACTACAGGACTGCCAGATTCATGTGGAATGCCGTATTTAGTTGAACAATTCACCTCACTGCTTAAAGAGCAGGAGATCATCTGGCTTCCAAATGATCATTTGGCCACCCTGTGGGCCAATTTCAATTTTAATAAGCATCTTTCTCCAGGTTGGGGACAAAGTTCACTGTTTTACTCATTCTTCTTGTACTTGGGAATTTCCATGCCTTTTATTATTCTTTGTAGCTACTATAGATGTGATCATCTCTGTAGTTATCTGCTCTCAGTGTTAAGCATCCTAAACAGTAAGAGCAGAAAAAGAAAGGCTACAAATGGAATGAAAGAGTTTTATACTAGGCTTCCCTCTTCTATTTTTCTTCTTTATAGACTCAGGCAGTAGACCTGAAATTTGAATCGAGGTGATAAACATTCATAGTTTCCCATAATCTTTGGTGCGACAGAGAGTGCCGTCCTGCCTAGTGACAGTCTCAATACACACAGGACAGAATATGAACATGGAGAAATGACCCTGGGCTAAAAGTCAGGAGACTTGCTATGTGGTTTAGGCATTGTACATTACTGTTTCCAGGTCAGTCCCATGCATACACGGTGATATGAAGGCCTCATGACCTGGTCAACAAGGTTGAGCAAAGTCAGTGACAGAAGGACTGTGAAATGCTGCACACATTGTCAGTAGCATGGAGATGACTCTCTTCCTCATGTTTAATGGAGGTGGTGTTAAAGATCCCCAAGCCCTCCACTAAGGGTCACCCCTTATGCCCATATACTAAGCTTCTTTCTGTGTAAATATTGAGTGTAATACTTTTTTTTTTACAAGCAGGACAAATGATAGCTAACTCAACACGTTTCTACAGAGGCAGTCTAAGTTGGCAGCCAGGAAAACTGAAAGACAACGTGCATCCAGAACCTTGAAAATCCACAGAAATTGCTAAACAGGTAACTTGGAGATTGAGGTATAACAAGGACTTGAGGGAATTAGTTAGCTAAAAGTATATTTTCAAAGTAATTAAATTCAGGGATCCCCTCCCCACCTCTGCACTCCTGGTAAAACCTCACCCTTACCTATGATTAGAGATTTATTCTCTAGGGAGGACAAAACAATAGAAAAGAAACAAGCTTGGCAAAATCAGACCACCTGTGGGCAAGTGTACATGGATGAAAGACCCTCAACCTTCCCCCCTCATTTTATTCCTAAAATGTTGGAATATAGGATAACATTCTCCAGAGAGGACACTAGAAGATTTTTCTTTGGGGAATATTATCAGCCTGAGAGAAGAAAAACAAAGACACTGACATCGGAGTTTCTTAAGAAAATGCTCAGAAAAGACAGCAGAAATGTCTGCTATGTGCTTGACTCCCCCTCTAACTCCTGGGAAAAAACACCCAAGGATCTCAGGACACTTGAGGATGACCCAGATATGTAAGGCAGATTGCAGTATAGACAAACAGAAAAAAAAATATTGGACAAATAGAAACTCTGCCAAGACATGATTCCTTATCCTTGACAAAAACAAATTATTCCTTCTCCTTGACAAAAACAAACCCTCATTATTACTCTTAGAGACAACAATAGATATTACAATGTAGAAACAATAGAGCAGCTTAAGAGGGGAAGAGCATAACCATATGGTGAGGATACTACCCACAGCTGCAAGCAGCATGTGCATAGCACAAAGAATTCAAGCTGCTGTATCCAAGAGTATGAAGCAAGTGTTTCAGGCGATCTGAACTGTGATGGACAGTGAAGTCTATGCCTTTCTCTCCCCTGGGGGAAGGTAAGAGCCAATGCTTAAAGCTGAACATTAGCATAAGTCACATTATAGACAATAATCATGCAAAACACATGGATAAATATGAAAAGGGGTAAAGCAATTAAAAGTGGTAGCGTTGGGAACGAGGAGCTAGGACAGCTGGGGTAATGATAGGGGACAGACAGACTGATATTTTTGGTAGTGAGTTTTCAGAACTATTTAAATATTGGAGCTATGCACACTTAATATTTTGTAAAAATGAAAAACCAAGTTATAGAGGTTTAGGCTCTGGCATCGGACTGTCTGGTCTGGTCTTTGCTACTACCTCTCTTGGTTTAGACCCAGGTTAGACGCAGTGATCAAGATGATTTCATGAGTAACTGGTTTTCATCATTGGCTTCCCGAGAATGCTGGGCAAACTTATTAAAGTCTGTGTGCCTTGATGTATGTGTCCTCAGATGTTTTGGGGAGATGGTAATGGAGTACCTTATGGAGAGATGCTAGGATGAAATAACGGATGTAAATTAAGCCACATGGGTCTGCTACATAGTAGATACTCACCAAATGTGACCTACTGATATTTTCACTGTTTCTCATCTCCAAAGACATGATTTAATTGGGCTTGGGTATAAGCTGAAATAGGGAATTTGAAAGACACCCAGATGTTTGTAACATACAGCAAAAGTGGAAAGCTAATGGTCAAGCCTCAAGGAAGTGAAGAGAAACATAATTCTGCTAAAAATATAGATTCCTGTTAGTCTCTTTGTCAGTCATACTTTCTTGGCCTTGCACCATCTTGATGGGAAAGAAATGGAGTATGTTATTTACACAAGAATTAACCATCTGAAAATTTCACTGAGAAGTTTTTAAGTTGAACTCCATTTGCTTACTGAATTAAGTTTTATTTCAGACATAAATTCTCAGAAGAGAATGATAACCCTAAGACTTTCTAAGACTTGGGCTTATGAATGTAGCAAAAATTTTAAGTGCACACACTTTAAGAATAAATGATATTTATTTAACATGCTCTAAACTTGTTGGGACATCGTTAGAGCATTTAGTTTGATCCAGCATCAAAAGCTTGGGGGTAAATCTGTTTCATCTTTAGAGATAGACAGGCCAACCCCAAATTTCCAGGTTTAAAAATGGCTTTGTTCCAACACAACTCAAAGTAACCTAAGCAAAAAAAAAAAAAGAATTCGCAGGCTGTGAGGAGAGCTCATTGTGGTAGATTCCAATCTTCCAGAACTATTCTGTCATGAATCTTCACCATCTTCATTAATATATCCATCCTTCCTCTGTGCTGTCTTTGACTTCACTTTAATTCTCTATGTAGCAGGTAATAAAGTATCCCAGACCCCAGGTTCACATTCTCCCATTACACAGTCATGTATGTACATTCCTCATTCTCATATCACACCTCAACAAGACCCTATTTGGGTCATGGACTTAATGCTTGAGTCACTCATAATGGTTAAAAGCTGAAGTGGGATGATTTTCCAGGCCTGCATGCACATTTTCTTGATCAGAGCAGCAGAGTGTGTTTCTGGAATTGGGGAGTTAAAAACAGCTTTCCAGCCGAGCATGGTAGTATGTGTCCCAGTCTATGGAGCGTGACTGGAACTGGGGGTTGTGGTTCAAGTCCTGCCCAGGGCAACATAGCAAGACCTAGTTCCAAAAAAAAAAAAAATAGCTGGGTGTGGTGGAGCATGCCTGTAATCCCAGCTACCTGGGAAGCTGAGGCTGGGGATCACTTGAGGCTGTGGTACCACGGGCAATGTGAGCTGGTGGTTCCACAGGCAAAAATAGTGAGGCCTAGTCTCAAAAAAAAAAAATATATATATATATATAATGTATATAATGTAACCCCCCCTTTAAACCAAATTATTTTATCATTTCTCACAAAGCCTCTGACATTCCAATTCTAGAGCAGCTCCCAATATGGGGCACCGATCGCAAAAGGAAGGTCATTCTTTCAGTATGAAACAATAAGAAATCCAAAGTCACAGTAAATCTGGTCTCATATCCAGGTTAGTCTGGCATTCAGAATCAGGTGGAGTGGAGGTGGGGCAAGAGGTAGAACGTTGATCCCGAATTGCCAGAAAGTTCTTTCATCCCCCACCAACTTAACTGTCTCCCTCGCTTTCACAAAAAGCTGCACTGCGTGGAGAAGCATTTCCAGTTCTCTGAGCACACTGTGATATGTTAGAGCAAGATAGTCCTGCAGTTTTTAATCTCTCCCTGACCTTTCTGCACTCTTTGTCACTTAAGGATTCTTGGCACCAAACCAGCTTCACAACTAGCTTTTATGTACTTTCGAGAAATCTCTGCGAAAGAATGAAGGAAACAGTCCACGGTGTGAACGTCTTTACACACTGTGGCTACATAGGATCTTGAAATAAGTGTTTCAGACATGGCCAGGGCTCTTGTGTGCCATGGTACTGGCTGCCAGTCCGCATTAACATTCAGTGATTTCACCATAATCCAAGTCTGATTGCTGATCCCACACGGCTGCCATCTTTATCCCTCCTCTGGACACCTGCTCCCACTGTCACTGGGAAAGAGCTGATCTATGTTGACAGTTTTCCCTACCCCAAACAACCTAAGGCTGTTTATAGTAAATATTGCACACCAGTGAGGTTTTATTGATCTCCTTTTCCCCCAGACACCATGCTAGCTCCTCCTCTCCTGCTCTGATTTTGGTTGTCTGCCACCTGGAAACAGCAAATGCTGCTCCTCTTGCTTTTCTGCATACCAGAGGCAACGATAATATTTACAGTGGCAGTTAAAGGCCTTCCTGCTGTCTTCACAGCTCTGGAGCTTGGATTGTGGTGAGACAGAGGGTGAGCCAAAGGTGGAGGAGTCAGGGCTTCCTCCCTCTGTATGCCCAAAGTCGAATTTAATTCTGGCCTCACCCCAAGCTCCATCGTATGGTGAAGGCTCCTCTGTGGTCACCCAGGGCATGGGAACCAGAGAACTCCCAGAAGCTTCCAAATAGACATCCCTCTGGCTGTTCAAGGGAAGCTTAAGACTTCCTCTTGGAAGAGCATTCCAGAGGAGATGAATTCATGTGGTTGAATTTAACGAGTTATCTCCAAAATAGATTCTACACACCCCAGAGAGAACAAAGATAATCCATTAGGTTATGGGAATAATATACCACTATTTTTTAAGTTTTTGTTTTGTTTGGAAAAAGAATTTTTGTCTATGTCACAAAATCAATGTAATGCAAAAGTATAAATGATGTTTAAAAATAAATAAATGCACATAATTCAAGGCTACATGACCAAATTATTTTTATTGCTTAAGGTTGATGATGAAAGCATTTTAAGAATGTTTATATTAGGAGATACTAGTGCAGTTTTCTTACACTGAAATTCTATGGTTCTGAGGTTTTAGTTCCTAGGACAAACTCTGCCATGATAGGCCTGATAAGGAAGGGGAAACAGACAAATGGTCTCATAGGATAGCTAAATTTCAGCAGACTTTTCAAGTATTGGGACACTTGGCTTCCCTCCCTTCTCCGGGAAGGAGCCAGGTATTGGCCAGCTATGGGATAGAGTTGAGGAAATGAACAGACATGGAGCAGAAGATGAGCCTGCTGTTGCCCTTTGGAGCCTGAAGGTCGCCCCTTTTCCCTCTTCAACAGGCACTGAGTCTAGTCTGCATCTGATAATAAGAAAATTATGGCTTCTAGTCTTTATAGGCAGTGCCACCTGGATAACACCACCTTATCCAGTTTCTCTTTGAGAGGCTATCTGTCTGAGGCAGGCTCTATCATCCCAAGCTTTAAACTAGAAAGACCTGTCTAATAATTACCTGGCTCAACTCTGACCACTTTGTAGTTCTTTGTTGGGAATTAATATAGGATTTTTCTTTTTTCTTTTTTTTTT
>PVHY01024168.1:5331-20082 GCA_004024945.1 Uropsilus gracilis
TTTTTTAATTTATTTATCTATATTTCACATCATTTCAATCCCTGGGGGTCACCCACCACCTCCCCCTCCCACCCGCTCCAGCTGGTCCCCATTCTCCTCTTGTGCAGTTTCATTTGGTTGACCATATATTAGTGAAACCATTTGGTTTCTGTCCCTTTCCATCTGGCTCGTTTCTGCTAGAATGATTTCTTCTAGGTACCTGTGTCCCCTCTTGCTGATGCCTGCAAGGCCCTCCTCAGAGCCAGTCCCGTCAGGCTCTGCCTGAGCTCCGGCTGCTCCAGCAAAGCACCAAGGCCTCGGGTTTATCCACGCGGACACCTTGCCTGCTTTCTGGAGCGGGAAGTCGGAGGTCGGGGAGCTCGCAGGGCCAGGTGGTTTCTGGGGAACCCTTTGCTGGTTGCAGATTTCAGAGTCCCCAGGGGGTCCCCATGTAGAGCAGGGCACCCACCCCCTCCCGGGGGCTCCACCCTCAGGCCTTCCCCAAACTTAATACCCCTCCAGAGCCCAACCACCAGATGCCCTCCGGGTGGGGGTGAGGGCCGTGTCGGGTGGAGTCTGAGGGGACATGAGCATCCGTAACAGCCTCCCCGGGGGGCAGGGCCGGCAGCAGCCGGTGCCACCAGCCGCCTGTGCTCGCTCTCCGTGGCTGCTGTAGCAAATGGCCGACGTGGAGGCAGCACACTTATTCCGTAGGTTCTTGTGGTAGCTGGAAACCAAAATCCAGGGGCACCAGGACCACAGCCCCCCCCCACCTCCCGCTCCCTCCACAGGCTCCAGGAAGATCTGACCTTCCTCCTCCTGCTGCTACCTCTCATTCCCCTTCCTCCTCCTGCCTCCTCTTCCTCTTGAGTCCTCCTCCTCCCTCCTCCTCCCCTGCCTTCTGCGGCTCCCTGTGCTCCTGGCGGTGTCTCGGCCATCTCTCCACACCATCTTTCTTCCGCTCTGCATGTCACTTAGGAGGACATTTGCCTGGGGGGTTGGGACCCGCTTTGTCCTCCAGGAGGGTCTCACCGTCAGTCCCTTCATTTCCTGACATCTGCTCAGACCCCTTTTCTAAGTCTGGCCCCTTCACAGGCTCCAGGGATTTTCATGGATGCCTCCTTTGGGGGGGCCGCCGCCCCACCCATTCGTCTCATCTTTTGTTTCGGGGTGTCAAGACGGAGCCCCGCCAGCTCTCCCCCGAAGGCCACCCTTCCTGGGCTCTGTGGGCTGACGCTGCTGTCTGCACCTGCTCTAACTTCCTCATGGCCCTGAAGCTGCGGGAGGGCTGGCGTGCACCGACTGGTTCACGGAACGGTTAACACTGGGACGGAGGACGAATCTTCTCCGAGCCCCGTTTCGCGTCACCAGATGAGGCTGATGGGCGTCCAGAGTGCTTTCCAGCTCCAGGATCCCGTGGCGCTGGCCGGACCCCAGCGCGAGGGCAGGACTTTGGACTGACCACTTCTGCCTCCGGCTTCCACCTGCCTGCTGGTCAGACTCAGAGCCCCAGACACCTCCGTGCTCTCGGGCCACCCCGGGTCGTCACCAGCTGCCGCCAGCCTATCAGGGACCCATGGCCCCCGGGGGATGGCCCGTGTCCCACACCAGTCCTGGACCCACAGCCCCAGGGAGTCTGCCTTGGGCTGAAGCCCAGGCGTCTCGGGGCAGCCCAGCTTTCCACCCAAGCCGTCGTTGCATCCTTTCCTGCAGCAAGTGCGACGCTGACACCATGACACTTTTCTAATTGTCTGTTCATTGGAAAGGCTTGATTTGATTATAGAAGCCCACACCGTAGTTGAAGGGCTTGTTAAAACATGTATTAAATCCCAAAGATTGCAACGTTCCGCTGTGTAATTATGTAAACAGCCGCGTCAATGGAGCTGTTTACAGGCAGCGGGGAAGCCTTTGCAGGAGCCCGGGTTTGCGTGGATCAGCGGCAGGTGAATTGATTTCCTCAAGGACATACGCACGTTGACGTCCCCTCCCCCCTGCCCCCCATCAGCCGGGCTGCTCCTTGCGTTTCCCCCTTTTGTGTTCCTTTGCCCGTTGAAATCCTTGGGCTGGTAAGTACTGGTCCTGTGTCCTCGGGCACGGGCGGCCCTCCCGCCATCGCTGAGGGAAAGGGAACGACGCACCCCGTCTCTGAAACGCTGGCACGGCTCAGAGGCCAGAAGTGATCCTGGCGTCAAAAAGGCAAATACTCGGCCAAAGCTTTAAAACTGGACCAGAACGGCCTTAAAATCCCCCACCGTTTCAGCGCCAGCGTCCATTAAGTTCACCGAGGAGAAGAGTCCTTTACCTCCAACCCCAACCCCCCTCTCCCTGCCTTCCCAACCCCGCTCTCCCTGCCTGCCCGCAGGCCCCACGCGCTCACCTGTCTCTTGGGAACTTCGCAAGCAACGAGACATTGACGGGCTGGCACCGAAACATGGCTTCTCCTTGCCCATCCCTTGCCCAGCCCCGGCCTCTCAGGAGGCAGCGGCCCTCAACCACGGCCTCTCTTCCCCGCCCCGAGGAAACAGAAGCAGCGACCAGGCCGCTGGATTATGCGCTCCCAGTGGGTCCGAAGGGAAGCATTTACCGAGGGAGAAAATTGTTTTAATCTTATAACAACCACGGAGGAGGGTTCGCGAGACCGCGGGACACCTACACGCGCGCCGGGTTTCGTTGCATAGGAACACGGGCCAACATTTCTTCCCACAAACGCGCCTCATGCCTCAGCCTTGGGCTCTCGCTGGGTCGCCGCGGAGGGGAAGAGGGGGCTCGCGGAGGAGGGGTGTGGGTGCGTGGCGGGGCGAGGGGTAGTGAGACCACAGCGAAGTCAGTGGCGACTCCCCAGGCGGCGGGCAGGCGGACACAGCAGCAGAGCCGGCTGGAAATGGGGAGCTAGAGGGGCACCCCGAGCTTTGCCCCTCTCCCAAGCCGCTACCCCTCAGGTCACAGGACGGAGGAATCCGGGGCTACCTCTTCTCTGGGTGGGCTTGAGAAACTGACTGTCGCCGAGCCCCGTCCTGCTGATGGGGGTGGAAGGGGGGGGTCGTTTGTGGCAGAACCCAGCACAGCAGCACAGCGGGCGTGTATTGAGGCGGGGGCGGCAGGAGCCCCAGATGAGCCGCAGATGGTGACCCGCAGACAAGCAGATACGTCCAGAGCCTCAGGAAGCCGGGCCTAGAAGTGACCTGAAGAGAAAATCAAAATAAGAAGCAGGTAGAAGGAGGCATGCAGCCCGTTGCTGGAGGGGAGGAGAGGGGGCGGGAAGCTACGGTGGCCTGTAAATGCAGACGTCCTTTGCTGCGTAGGCAGATACCTGGGAAGGCCGCAGAGACCTGGGAAGATGGGCGAAGGCCTAGGTGAGGTGAGGTGTGCCTGCCGAGGTGCGGGGGTGGGACCGGCATGCTTTGCTCCCTGTGCACACAGGCCTGAGCCTTTACCGCTGGACCAGTCCTGCCTTAACCCGTGTCATACTCACATTGGGGCAGGCGACGATTTTGAACAGAAATGTTCAGACTTGGAGAAAAAGACAGCAAATGGCCGAGGTGTGTGGAGCGGACAATGGATGAGCCAGGGTGACGCCGCCGGAAAGAGGCGAAGGGAAACTGGACATTTAGACCCTCCCTCCAGCTCGTGTTCCTCTGTCACCTCGAGAACTCGTGTCGTGCGCAAAGATGCGCTTTGTTCGGAAGGGGAACAGCCGGTTTCCGGAAGGAGTCACGCACCCAGCATTTCCACACAGCAGCCCCCAAAGCATGGAGGGAACATGGCTGCCACGAAAGGCCAGAATCTCTAGATGGTGGCTGCTTCCCTGGGAGCTTTGAGGTCAAGGTGAGGATGTGAGATCTGTTAGTGACCATTTCAGGGCTTTATTATGTTGAGCTGCTTCAGCTCCTTCGAGCGCGTGGGTATGAGATGCTGACAGAGGAAAGCTTACCTGTGGGGTCCCCGAACAGGCCTGGCCTAGGGACCCTCCTCCTGTGGGGTCTCTGATCAGGACTAGGAAGGATCCTCCCTGGGAAGATCCTGGACGCCCTGGCTGCGGATGGGGTGCTGAGTCTCTCCCAGGGAAGGGATCAGGGCCGGTGAGGAGGCCGTGGCCCCACCTCAGGTTCTTCCTAAGGCCCCTCACCTGCCCTTCATTTCCCTTTTTCTGTCATGCTTCTGTTCATGCCCATCTCTGAAAGCAGCACATTCTCACTGTGTTTCGCAGCAGATGAAAAGGACCTTTATCCTCTCTGCTAAGAACGTCCCATCCCAGAGGGCATCGTGGTGAACTGGGAGATGCTGAACTTCCGGGAGTTTCTCAAGCTCACAACCGCAAGGTTTCTTGGAAGGGCCCTTCTGTCCGCAGCCCTGGCACTTCCTGGGCTACTCAGTTCTACTCCGACACCCACGTGGGGCAGCCTGGCATGGCCCTGCCACTCCACTTATCCTCCCCCTACTCCTGGAGACTTGGTTTCCACTTTTTCCTTTTGCAACAAGCTGCCAAGAGCTGTGTACTTACTGCACAGATACAAGGAGGTTTCCAAGCCGGAGACCCCCGGGTGTCATCTCAGGGGTCAACGTGTTTTGCATTTCCGAGGGCATGCCAGCTGCTTCTGCTGGATGTGCCAGTTCACACCCTCACCAGCATGGTGAGTGCACCAGCTCCCACCCTCGCCAGTTTAACTTCTCATTCTGAAAAACCTTTAGACTCACAGCAGTTGCAAATGCAGTATAACCACCAAGGAAGAGAAGCTGACCAAGGTTTTCTGTCCTATTTTCCCCCAGAGAGCCCGCTGGGCCAAGTACCCAAGTGTGGTCTTCGTGCCAGGGGCGTGGTTTGAGGGCGGTGCTGTCGCAGACGTCTTGGTGACGTTTGACGCATGCTTTTCTTCCTGCTGCTGAATAGCTCTGCGATGCTTTATTACGTGTGGATTTGCCACGCACCACTTGAACTTAGCACAACGGAGCTTTGCTTATTGGAAATACCCTTTTCCTTCTCTGCGCAATTTATTCTTCTGGCCGCGGCGTCCTCCTGGGTTACTGTGATGGTGGGAAGGTTTGCATCAACACCCAGGGCAGCCGCTATCCAGTTTCCTGTGAGAGAACCTGGTGCAGGAGCTCGCCTTTTCTGCCTTTCCTTGACGCACTCTGGGGCCCGGGGTCCTAACACCCAGGACACGCTCCTGACGTCGGCTAAACATCAGGTCTCCGTTGCTTGGGGCGAAGCAGTGAAACCCCCCGAAGTGGGTGTTGAATTTGCAGGGTGATTATTCCAACCTGAAAACCTCCGTTGAGTGTGTGCGAAAACTTGCTGGGAAATTAATCTTTGAGAAGTAAAACACGTCGGTTCATTTGATTTCAAAGAAGAAGAAAATTAATGTGAGTGCCTGCGCTTCCTCTGTATTTACACTGAGTCCATTCACTTAGAATCAAGCCATTAGGAGCACGTTTGTTCTTGATGAAAGGAACCCAGCATTAGACCGGAAATAGGACGCGTTGAAATCAATTTCGTGTCAGCCACATCAAGCCTCTCTAAAATTGCAGGTTTTGCAGAACTTTCAAACATAGCTTGTTTATTTGGCAGGATTTAACCGATTCATAGTTCCCCGAAACAGACAGAAAGGGCGTCCGAGCAGATTGCAGGTGGGCAGCGCTCAGGGCGAGGGCATGCGATTTCGGAAGCACCCCCTTTGCCTCGGGCCCCCCTCCGTGGCCCGGTCCTGGTACCCTGGGGGCAAAATTAGAGTCCTTTCGATGGTGCCCTGGCCACGTGTGTTCACATGGCATCCCCACGGAGGCTTCCGTTTGAATGGAGGAACCAGGTGTTCTGTGCCATGCCAGTTACCCTGGTGGGTTGCCCATCAGGGAAACCTGCCCGGGCTGGGGCACCAGCCATCCCCGAGTGTCCATCTGGGCCGGCATGCGCTGGCGGAGTGGCGGAGTGAGAAACCCTCCGGGCGCCCCAGTGGGTGATACGGGGTTTACTGCGAAGCGGGAGGGGGGGGGCGGCGCTGGGAGTCGCGGGACTCGCTCTCCCCTGACAAGTGGATGCAGCTCCCACAAGCGAGCGTGAGGGCTGCACCCTGCGCCAAGACCCCTGCCCTCGGGATGTGGCCGGTGTGGGCGCAGACGGGAGCGGCAGCTGGCCCAGGCTGAGTCTTCGTCCCGGGAGCTGGCCCGCGGTGTGGGTGGCAGCTCGGGGGCGGGGTCACCACTGAGCCTGTTTTCCGTGCAGACAGCGTGGGGCCGGCGGGACGTGCTTGCTTAGCACGGGAGCAGGGTCACCCGTAGCTTCGCCCTGAGCCTCCGCAGGTGACAGCGTCTTCGCCTGCCCTCTCCGGCTCCGGGCCAAGTGGGTTTCCGTTGCCTTCTCTCCCACCGTATTAGGAAGGCGCGTTAGGGCATTAGGAAGGAGCCATGGAGTTCGTGTGGGAGGAGGTGGGCTTCCTAATGGATGCCCTGGAAGAGGAAAGACACCTGCGGCCGCGACCGCCCAACACCTTCCCCGCCCACCGCCTCCTTTGGCCACTGGGTGCGGGAGCCAGCGAGTGTTCGCTCCGGCTCGCTGCCGCCTTCGGGCCCCCGCAAGTGGCTGTTCCCACCGCGTCGCCTGGGCCTTGGCACCAACACCAGGACTAGCTCAGAGACACGGAGTCGCAGCTCTGTCCTTGGCCCGGTGGCGTCTGGGCTCGAGGACCGACAAGCCCGCAGGGAGGCCTTCGCTTGCGGGCGTGGCTAGAGGGGGGCAGCGGGGGCGGAGAGGCAGGCTCTGGGCGGTGGCCTGCGCTTTCAGGGCCTCGGCCGGGGAGTGACGTCACCCGGCCACTCAGCCGCGAGGGGAGGGGCGGTGCGGGCCGTGTGCGCCTGCGTGTTGGCAGGTCCCCGCATTGTGTGACTCCGCGCACGTGTCCCGCCGCCGTGTGCAAAGCTCAGCTCCCAAACTGGACCCCGAAGTTGCTGCCCAGCAGTTGAAGCAACGGGAGCCCCAGTTTTCAGGGACGAGCCCTGAGCACGCTGCAAGGTGGCCAGAGAAGCCACCGCGCTCACCGGCCCCACAGGGGGATGCAGACCGGTCCGAGGTGACCAGTGGCCTGGGGCTGAGGGTCAAGGCGACCTGCATCGAGCCCATGGCCAGAGGTGGGTGATGCCTGAACACCCAGGCCAGGGAAACAGCCTGCGCACCCTGAGGGGGTGGGGGGGGGCTAAGCAGTGCTTGGGGGAGCCGTGGGGGCCCCTGGCCAGACGCTGGAACGGTCAGGTGCCCGGAGGCAGCACGGGCGCAGCCACTCCAGCAACAAGTGGCCATCCGCGGCCGGCCTGTCAGGGCAGTGCGTGGGCAGGAGCCCCAGCACGGGGGTGGGGTGGGGGACTGTTTGGGTCCCGGTCTCTTCGTGGGCGGGTTGGGTTCTATTCTGAGACACAGTGACCGGGCTTCGTGCTAGTTCGGAGAGGCTTGGCCGGCCCCGAGCTGCTCTGGATGTCAGTCCTTGCTGGGGCCGGGCCGGGCCAGGTGTTCTGAGCTGGGGCCAGGTGTTCTGAGCTGGGAGGTGGACGCAGCCCTCAGGCTGGGGCCTCTGGTGTGGAGCTGAGGGGCCCTGGAGGGAACAGGCCTGCGGAGGAGGCAGCGGCCTCGTCCCTCCTCACCCAACCCTCTGCCTCAGCCCCAGGGGCGCGGTCTGCTGTATTTTCTATGCTGGGTTCCTGTGCAAGACCTTGCTTACAGGGGGCGCCCTGTTACTAAAACGCCTTTAGAAATGGCTGACCTGGGTGGGGACCCCGGATCAGAAGCGTGAGGCGTGAGAGGAGGCGGTGCTGCGTGCAGACTGGGGGGCGGCCAGCTTGGCCCAGTTGCCCACGACGGCCCAGGCTCTAAGATTGGAAAGCTCAGGGCCCGGAACCCCACAGCCCGGGCAAACCAGGACGCGGGTTGTCCTAGTGGCCGTGTCTTCCTCGCCGGGCTTCCTTCCTCTCCCTGTCCCCTCTTCTCCCTCCGTCCACGCTCTGCCAGCCGCCTGGTCCGCTCGTTCCCCCAAGCCCACCACTACCACCACAGCTGAGAGCCGCGTCCAGCCCGCCCGGGCTGGCTCCGGCCTCCGTCTGTCTCTCTGAAACAGCAAGGCTAGCTGAGCTGCTGCCACTGTGTCTCGAGCCCACCTCATCGCCCCGCTAGGTGTGTCCTTCCGCCTGGCGGCTGCCCAGAGCTGCTTGGCCGCGCTGTCCTGGGAAGAGCCTCCCAGTGTCCAGTCCTTGGAGGGGGCCAGTGCCTTCCCCTCCCGGCGCTTCCGCCGTGTGGGCACATGCCCCCGTAAACCCGCCACGCATGCGAACGGCTAGTGACGCGTCATCCCTTCCGCTGGGGCGCCATGGAACCGGTGACCCCCTGCCGGCCCGCGAGTCAGGCAGTGACCCACATCCTCGGCGCCCTACAGAGGAAGCCGCGTTCGGTGAGGTGCTGTCAGCCCTGTGCGCCAGCCCAGAGGACCACGTCTGTGGGGTCTGCGTCTGATCCTTAGCGTCCGGCCTCCCGCTGGGCCAGTGACCGCGGCGGCGGCGGCGGCGGCGGCGGCGGCGGCGGCGGCTGAGCCCCGGAGCCAAAGCGAAAGCCGGAGCGCCCCCTGGTGGCCGCGGACGTCCACACAGCCGGCCGCTCTGGGGAACTGGGAACCTGAAATAAACTCGCATCGTGGGGTTCACTTGGGCGGGGGTTTCATTCCAGGATCTCAAGGCTGGGATCCAGCGAGCAGGAAGTGCCATTCAGGGAAGACAGACTCATTACGGGGGAGAGCCCCCAGATGATCCCGCTCGTCTTGGTTGTTGTTATTCATTTATATGCTGTTACTGTGGTGTTCGAGTTTTCCAGAAGGGACCATAACATTATAGGCCTATCAGTCCTGAAAATATTTCCGCGCTAACAGCTTTGTGCTTCAGATTTCCTTGCATTTCTTTCTCGAAGCAAAGCCCCTAAGTCCCTCGGTGGTTGTGTGGTCAGATTTGGGGAACGTTACGTATAGAACGGGCATCTCTTTAAAGCATCAAGATGCACCTAAGAATGTTATTGAAAACTGAGAAATCTTCTCGTCTTCTTTAAAGAGCGAGTTAGGGTTTGAAAACGAGACCAGCTGCGGGCCTGAGTGAGAGGTCCTTGAACAGCCAGGATTCCACCCCTCCGGCTCCCAGAGGCGCAGTGCCCTCCACTCCCAGATCACAGGAGCCGCCCCAAGCAGAGGGCTGATGGGGCCACCGGACTGACCGGCTCGGAGGTACCCCAGTACTGGGTGACTCTCCCCCGTCTCGGTCCTGCACCCCAGTGGCTTTGCCCTGGGAAGGGCCCCCATGGGAATCCCTCTCTCCTAGGAAAGACTTTGCCCTTCCAGGTTTGGCTTCTGGAGAGGGGGCAGCACCGTGGACGCCATCGTGCTGGGCTCCATGCTGCTTGTCAGTCTTGGCAGGAGGATGTGAGCCAGGAAACCCTACGGGGGAGAAAGGTCCCCTGGGCGCCTTCGCTGGATACGGGTTTCTCAGATCTTAATCACTCAACTCATGATGATGATGATGATGATGACGATGGCAGCAACTCACATTTATGGAGTTCTTAGGAAGTCCCAGAGACGATGTGGATGCCTTACAGGTGATGAAGTAGTTCATGAAGTATTTCATATTGTTAATTCTTGTAACAGCACAGTCAGGCTGTTACAATTGTAATTCTTACAATTCCCATTTAAAAAATAAGACATTTTCTGCCAAATACTGCTATACTAGCCTTTGTTTAGAAATACATTTTCCTTTTGAACATCCTCTTTTTAGTAATTATATATTTTTAAGAAAGCTTATTTTTAACTATAAATGTAAAACCACTTTAATGGAAGGGAGATATTCTAAGAAGTCGCTTGCAATAACTACCTGCTTGTGTATCATCTAAAATCCTCTTCTCTACCACCTATCTGCTCTACCAGATGTAAAATGTCGTTTGTAGCAAGCAGTCTCGTGTGTGGAGAAATAATGACCTTGTTTGTGGAAGGGACGTGAGGAGTAGGGAGGAGCCTTCCTTGTTTCGCATCTCTGGATTGGAAGGGGAGCTGTGCTCCATGGAGGACTGCTTTGGACTTATTTAACCTCTTTTTATTCATTCCTTTCAGAGGTGCTCAGTTCTTTAATTTTCAGTATTTTATTTACAGAATACTTAAGCAAATAAAGTTATAAAGTTATCTCCGCTGCTCTAGCGATAGCCCATAAGTTTTACTCTTGGGTGTCTTTTTTCTTGTTCAATCCTAATACTTTTTAAATTCTGGTTCTCATTTCTTCTTTGACCAAAGGGTTACTTAAAAGTATTTTTCTCGTTCCAAACATGTAGATTTAAAAAAAATTATCTTTTTACTATTGATTTGTGGTGTATGAATTGTAATGGCTGGTTTCAGTCCTTTGGAATTCGTTAGGACTTGCTTCATAGTCATTTTTGCTCTGTTGGTCCACTTTCTATGTTTCTTCCTACTCTCTTATTTTTGACCTTTCTGTACTTTGAGGTTGGTTTGTGATTCTTACAGGCAGCAAACAGATGGCTCTTGAAAAACTTTTCTGATCACCTTTGTATTTTAGTAGGAGCTCTTGTTCCCTTTATATTTAATGTAATCATCGATATGTTAAGATTTTTAATCACCCTTCCAAGCAAAAGGGGGTATTGATGACCCCTCTTTTATTTTTATTTTTAATTTCCTATCTCTTTTCTGTCATCTTCTAGTTTGATTTCTCCCCCTCCCCCATTTCACTCACCCTCTGTGAACCTTTTTTTTTTTTTTTTAGTGGTTGCCCTAGAAAGTACCATATTCCCACTTACCTTATCGGAAATCCCATGTGGTCGGTCCCCTTGGTCTCTCCAATGCTAAGTACTTGCAGGACTGGAGCAGGGTTGGGGGTCGGTCCATTTACTAACTAGAAGGCTGATGGACAGAGCTTCAGGTAGACCAGAACCCCGCATGTAAAAGTCACTAGTCCAGTGCCTGAGACATAAGACATGCGCAGAAAGTATTTAGTCATGATTATCGTGGCGACCACCGTCATTACATTCCCAGGAAGAACCCATATGGTGTGATTGCCAAGGGGCCAAGTTGTAGAGCTTTTCAAAAGAATACGGTCACCAGAGCAGGAAGGATTTGCACTTGCTTGTATCCCCAACAAGCTTAGAATTGTGGGGTGTGGGAGGCTGGGGGGAAGCCTGGGACCGGTGTGTAGCCTGCCTGCTGAGACAGAAGATCTGCAGGTAGAGAGAGGAGAGTGCACCCCAGGGAAGAGAAGAGGTGAAGCTGGGGGACACTGGTGGGGGCGGGAGGTGGGAGGTGATGAATAGGAGATGCCAAGCCTCTCTCAACAATTGTGTTACGTCTTGGGGGAAACGGGGGCTGAGAAGGGCCCTATGATGACAGCCTGAATTGGGTAAAATTTAAGGATAAGGAATTACTAATTAGTAATAAGGTGGAATACTTAAGTGTATGAAATGAATAATATGTAGCTAAAAAATAATGATATAGCATTAGGCATCCGAGACATGTGGACTCCAAGCAATTAACCTCTATTCTTCTTCTGAATCACAGTTGTGCTAATTGGCTCCTTTCCTCTGAAGGGACGATATTAACCTTTCTATTTTTCTCTAAAGGAGCAAGAACGTGGGGTAGATGTGCTGCTCTGGGTTGGAGGAAAGGCATTTTTCCTGAATAATAACCTATTTGCAGTTTTTCTCCCAAATCACTGCATTAAAAAGGTTCTGTCAGATTTCCCTGATAACACTCCACAGAGATAGGAAAGATGATTCAAACACATCTGACCTCGTTCTGGGACAGCTGAGAGAAGAGAGAGGCATGTCTAGGTTGTCCACTCTCCTGCCACCCCTATGTTACCAGCCCTTCATTCGTCCCGGCAACAAGTTCTCAACTGGTGCCACCCGTACCAGGCCCAGACCTGGTGCTGAGGATACAGCATGAGCGAGACAGCGCCCGCTCTCATGGAGCTTGTAACTTAAGAAGGGAGCAGCCCCAGAGCTAAGTGAGCAGCCAGTGATCTAATACTGTCTCTGGGCTCAGAAGAAATAGAAGGTGCCTGCAGAGGTCGCCTGGGAAGGAAGCAAGAGGTGCCCTTTCAGGCAGGGTGGTAAGGAGAGTTTCTCTCAGAAGGCACTGTTTGGGTTGAGCTAGGAACAAAGTGAAGGAACCAGCTTGTAGCTCTTTGGAGATTGGGCATTCTAGGCCGCAGGAAGCATGTGCAAAGGTCCGGGGGCAGGTATGTGCTTGGAGTTACAGGAGCAGCAAGCCAGTCATTGTAGCCCGAGTGGTGTGACGGCATGAAGCAGAGGAAGATGTGAGGTTGGGGGGGTCACTTTGTTTGGAGTTCCTGGGCTCTTGTGAAGACCGTGTTGGTTTCCAGAGCAGAGTGACACCTCTGCAGGGGGATGAGCAGATCTGATAGAAACAGCTCACTCTGGCCCTGCGGTGACAGTAGACTGAGGGAATCGAGATGACAGTGGCCGTGAGGGTGGAGTGATCAATAGCGCTGAGCTACTAGGAGAGACATCTGGCTTGAAAAAGACCCTCTGAACTTGATCTGTCATCTGGGGAAACTGAGGCTGCAGAGGAACAGTGCTGTAGAAACAAACATCCGACGCTTCTGAAATCCAGTCAGGTGGCGAGTGGCTCCATTAAATCCGTGTCGATAGTGTCAGGAATGGTAACGTTCAGACGCTGACGAGGTGATTCCACGCCGCGAGTCGTGGACTGATGGCTCATTGGATGTACCCACGGGAAGGGCTCTTGCGAGAGAAAGCTGTGAACAGCCACAGAGTTGTCAATAGGGTGGCATTTAATTAAGTCATGGCACATTCAGGCTTCAGAATACTGTCCTACAGTTGATAATGGCTTTATAAAAACAAACAGCATGAAAGAAAAAGAAAGTAAAAGGTAAAAATGTCACCCATCTTTTGTCTTCCCAGTCGCACCTCCTGAGATTTTCTTGAGTATCCTTCAAGCACAGTGTCTTCAAATCCAGGCGCATGCGTGCACACACGCACGCAGAGATTCTTAGGTACACATCCGTAAATAGTCTTTTTAAATTAAAATAGGAGAATTGTAAATATTACTGGTCAATGCTTCATGGGTACGTCTGACATATAGCCACATCCGTACCCTAGAGTAATGGCTGCATAGTACTCTGCACCAGATACTGTAATTGGCTCAATCTGCTGTCAATGGACCTTTCCATTGATATACACATACCTGCTGCTCACACGTTTCCCATATGCAATGTGAAACTCTAGGCACGATACCGTGGCATATATTTGTTGTGCAGATTGCCACAGTGTATTATGGAAAGAATCAGGTCACCATACAGTCTGAGTAACAAGGGTTCTTTGATCTAAGTGTGGCTGTCTCTCTGTGTGTCCGTATTTCTTGTCTGTAGGGATGCTCACTAAAACGCCAACAGAAGCTTGGTCACAACCTAGCGATTGCAGGTGTATTTCCTCTCCTTAGCTTTTTTCTGTATTATTGTTATTATTTAGAATTTGAAAACATATATATATATTTGGGGGAAAAACAAGCTATTTTATACTCGAAGGAGAATCCCCGGGGAGCTGGTTCTTGTGCTACACTTAAAATACGAATTTTGCATTTGGAGCTGTAATTTTCTCATTGAGTTCTTTTCGTTAGAATTAAATTGTACTTTTTCCTTCTCCAGTTCCCATCACATAGCCGCACGATTATGGACCTGGGCGCAGTTCACCGGCCGCACCACAAGAGGGCGGTGTTTGCAGGACTTTGTGTGCACAACCGCCTCCGCTGCTCGCCAGGGCCTAGAGTTTTGCAGGATGTCGTCTTTGCGTGGCCAGAACAGAGATGCGATCGATGTGTGTCCTCTGGCTTCCAGTTTGCGCTGTGACGCTGCTGTTTCTCCTTTAACGCCGGTGGCCCGGCTCGTGTAGGTGGCACAAGCCAGGGGCTGGCCTGCACTCCACTCCCCCGCGGCCTTGTAGCCAGACCAGACCAGACTCTCCCCTCAGCAGAGCTGCTTCTGCCCGGAGAGCTTAGGGCGCCCCCATCTCTCTCCCCTCAAGTGGACTCGGGAGGTCTCAGCCCCCTGCCCACCTTCTGGTCAGCGCCCCCCCACCCCCATGAGAAACGGCTGCATGGTTTTCTCTTCCCTGTCGTCTTCCTCGTTGCTCCTTCCTTTTTGTAAAGCCATCCATGTTCATGACAGGAAGTACATGGTTCCAGCCTGAGGCGAGGCCCCTCTTCCAGTCCCACGTTCCCAGTTTTCTCCCCCACAGCAATAACCATCGGCATCCGTGTCCTTCCAGAGGCCCGGAAGGCGGTGCCAGTGTCCATGCTCCGCGCTGGGACTGCTTCCTGGCACGGTGGCTTCTGCTGTCTGGGTGCCCTGCTTGGTTCGCCTCCCTGCTGGGGTGTCTTGGGGCGCCCAGTCTTTAGCCCTCTCAGTGGCGATGTGGCAAGCACAGCCTGAAGCAGGGCCGGGAGCCTGCAGAGGACGCTCTTGGCATGGCTGGCCAGAGGGCATTGGCCTCATTCTGCCCCGCCCCCACCCCATCTGTCTGCTGAGAGGCACCCTGCACCCCCTTCCATGTCCTACACTGGTTCGGTCAGAACCTGCCATGTGTACATGCCTCTGGGTGTGCATGTGTGTGCGTGGGTATGTGTGTGCGTGTCCGTCTGTCTTCTGTCTGTCTTCTGTCTGTCTATCTAGGGGGGTAAGGGACCTGGTCGTTGGCACTCAAAAAATTTCCCCGGGAAACTC